>JAUNZO010004043.1:0-267593 GCA_031894775.1 Chloris gayana | reverse complement strand
CACAACAGGAAGGCTTGATAGTACAGTGCTATCACAACAGGGAGGCTAGATATTACAGTGATGCACGAGAAGTAGTCGTATTTTGCGCCTTGGATATGCTCACAATACTGTGAGCCCCGGCTGGGACAGCGTTTCCGTGAGGCCCGTCTCAAAATCTTGCTGTGGCGGCCAGATACTAGTAGTGCAAAAGTTCAACGAAGTTCAGTAACTTCGATGTTTCAGCATGTGTCCAATTGTTAGATTCAGATATTGATGCTTCGACATGTTTCCGTGGAACCACCGAGCAATTTAACTGCAGAGCAAAACGCGACGTATGTGTGTTGGCATGATGATATACTATAGTATAGTAGTGCTGCACGAGACAAGTATTTGTATTTGTGCCTCCGATGCGCACAACACGTACTGTGAATCTCTGTGACCCGTTGTTGCAAAGAAATCTTCATGCATGTGCCATCCAAATAACAGCCTACTGTAAGTTCAGCGTAAGTTCAGAAACAGCGACAGCAGCAAATGGCAACGTACGACAGCTACCGGAAACCGAGTAATGAACACTAGTAAGGCAAGGCCACCAGTAGAACTGAACCAAGCACGTGTTGTCATCTCATATTCTCAAAGACCAGTGGTAACTTCAGCTGCACACACATGGATTAAACTCACATGGAATCGAGCTCACAACATCGCTCACAAACACACCAAAGAAGAAGAAGAAGAAGAACTCAAAGCACACAAATCGTAGCAGAGATCGCGAGTAGCTGGTATACGCTACTAAGCACGTGATGACTCGATCACCATGCCAATTCATCCATCGGCGCGGCCATTCATGCATGGCGCGCGCAGCAGCAGCAGCAGCTAAGCTCGGAGCTGAGTGTGGTCGACCTTGCCGTTGCTCGCCGGGGCCGGCAGGCACCGGAAGCCGCGCGGCGTGAGCTTGCCGCAGGTGGTGAGCAGGTTGACCGCGACGGGGGTGTAGATGTCGACGCCGAGCCCGCGCCCGGTGATGGCGGCGCAGAGGCAGCCCGCGGCGTCGTCGTCGGCGACGCGGCTGAGCTGCGGGCAGCACCTGGTCCTGGCCTCCGTCCCGTTGTCGCCGCCGATGCCCTGGTGGACGAGCCCGGTCATCACTTCCACGCACTCGTTCAGCTTCTGCGTTTCCATCGGGCACGTCTTGCTCGGTGCTGCAACACCCCCGGCCGTACCTGGAGGGCCAGGAGGGCCGGGAGGACCCGGTGGGCCTGGAGGGGCCGGCGGGCCTGGTGGGCCGGGAGGAGCTGGAGGGCTCGGGGGACCTGGAGGCCCAGCGGGGCCTGGAGGACCTGGTGGAGCCGGAGGGCTCGGAGGACCTGGGGGGCCTGGAGGGGCTGGTGGACTGGGAGGACCGGGAGGCCCAGCAGGACCTGGAGGGCCTGGAGGAGCTGGAGGGCTCGGAGGACCTGGAGGCCCTGGAGGCCCTGGTGGGCCTGGAGGACTCGGAGGACCTGGAGGGCCGGTAGGAGCTGGAGGGCCTGGTGGTCCCGCAGGGCCTGGAGGACCTGGAGGGGCTGGAGGGCCTGGTGGGCCTGGAGGCGCCGGAGGGCTGGGCGTGCCTGGCGGACCTGGAGGTCCCGCCGGGCCTGGAGGGCCTGGAGGACCCGGAGGGGTTGGTGTGCCTGGAGTGCCGCCACCTGGAGGGCCTGGGGGGCCAGGAGGACCCGGAGGGCCTGGAGGGCCATGCCAGTGACGAAGGCCGCCCAGGTCGTGGAAGGGGTCTCGTCCGCCAACGCCACCCAGGTGTGGGCGGTTGACGGTCCACGCCGCCGAGGCCGAGCTGGGGGCGAGGGCCGCGGCGAGGACGAGGAGGGCGAGGACGGAGTGGGAGGAGGAGGTCGCCATGGCGGCGCCACTCAGCTCGAGCGTGAGCCGTGTGATGCTTGCAGAAGCACGCGCCCTCGCCTCCTTTTATAGCCGGAACCTCACTGCCGCTGGCAGCCTGTCAAGTGAGTGCAGGATCGGAGCTCTGCACAGTGTGGACTGTGGAAGCACAGCAGGCTCTCATAATGGCGCGCAAGAGTCTCACAAGTTTGCATGGCGTAGTCAGCCGTCTCTAACCAACCACGGCTAAGAGCCTCCATGATTCTCTCGTCCTCTGATCATCGCGTGGTGGACGGATGCGCGCCAGCAGGTGCGTGGCACAGCACCTGGCGCGGACGCGCGCGCAAGCGGCCAAACGGCGCGGTGGCTCGCCGGGGCCGGCAACCAACCCGGGCCCGGAGAGGCTAAGCTCAGCGCGGCATGGCGTGCCCGAGACGACGGGCCTCGCAGAAGGAAGGCAAGACTGCCTGATCGAGGTGGTCGTCCTCTCGGGAACGCCTGCTCGGGGTTTTGGAGCCTTCCGTCCGCCGCGCTCCGCGACGTCGCCGGGATTGGCCGAGACGCAATGCCTGTTTCGGGATGAGGACAGCGGCGGCATAGTGAGCTCTGCAGAGGCGCGTGCTGGAGACAGTTGTGAGTTTCCATTATCCGGGCGCTAAACAGTGGATCAATGGAGCGAAGCCAAACACAGGGTCAGATTGTTCCCTATCAGTGGCACAGCTTGCACGTTCAGTTCTTTCTCATTTTCAGATGTATTACTGCAGGTTCAGAAAAGGTTTGGCATTGGGTTCAGAAATGGCACGCCTGGCGCTATGCCTTGCTTGGATTCTGACGCACTCGACCAGGGTGAAAAGCGAGCAGATGTAATTGAAAAGGGATCGGGTTTATTCTGACGACGTGAATGACATCAATGGGAACCGATTCCTTCTCTGAACCTAATCAAAGATGTGAAGTGGAACTTGAATATAACGGGCCCTTTTCAGTTAAATCACTCTACGGTTGGTCAGATTCTCTTGACCCCTCTAATAAAGACCGAAGCAATCCCTGAAAATTGAAGTTTTCATGTGTCTTTTGGAGCAAGATACTCTTCTCATAATACATAGATAATACGATCGAGAGAAAATGGAAGAGGGATGGACCATGTTGTTTCTGCACTCATGCTAAATCTTTGGACGCGTTTTCTTCCTCCTGTGCCTGTGTTGAGGTATCTTGAGCTGTCCCTTTGAATAACAGCGGCTCACTTGCTCTCCCGGTTATCCCCTGTACCAGGCCAAATGGTAGCGATACTCGAGGCCAACCTGCTTTGTATGACGTAGTAGTCAGTCATCTATAACCAATCACGGCACAAGCCTGCATGCTTGCCCTGAAATAAGGATTAGCCAGCGTGGCGTGCGTCCCCGAGAGCCGCGACGACGGACCTTGCAGAGGGAAGGCAAGGCTGCCTGATCGAGGTGGTTGTCCACCCGCGAACGGCGCGCGCGCCAGCGACACTACCTTCACGGGGTTTCATTTGGTACCTTCCAGCCGCCGCGCTCCGCGACGTCGCCGGGATCGGCCGAGACGCGGTGCCCGTTTCCGGGTGCGGACAACGGCGAGCCGATGCGTGGCGTGTCCGCTTCGTGTGAGCAGCAGGAGCGCGTGCTGGAAGCAGCGGTGAGTTTGCATTGTCCGGGCTAAACGCTGCATCAATGGACGCGATGCCAAACCCAGCCACGCAGATGAAGGACCGCACGAGTTACGGGATCAGATTTTTTACGAGTGACAGCTTGCACGTTCAGTTCTACTGTATCTCTTTAGAAGACAGTACTGCGGGTTCAGAAAAGGTTTGACACTGGGTTCAGAAAGAGGAAGTGGCACGCCCGCGCTATTCCGGGATTGGGTCCGGACGCACTCGACCGGGTTAAAAAACGAAGTAGATGACAGAAATTATGGCCCCAGGTCATGGGAGAAATGCTCGATGTGAAAATATAAATAGGAATTACTGCAGTTGGGAGCTGATGCTCTGTTTTATTCGAACGAATAAAACAGAGGAAACCTTTGATTAAAGAAAAGACGTAAATATGAAGCAGACGCCTATGGACTGTAGATACCCAATTGCAAATTGTAAAAAGGTGCACGTTTATTTTGATGATCTGAGTCAACATCAGTGCGAAATGGAACCTGAATACAAAACGCTCTTTTTTCAGTTAAATCAGTTCGCTGCATCATTTTGGCCCCTCTAGTAAACACCTCCGTAAATCGAAGCTACCCTTAAAGTTTTAATTTTCATGTCTGTCTTCTAGAGCAAGATGCTCTTCTTCTCACTGAAGATAATATGGTGGAGAGAATGGAAGGGGACGAATCATGTTGTTTCTGTACTCATGCTGAATCTGTTGGATGCGTGTTCTTCTTCCTGTGCACATCTGCTAAGGCAATTTGGGAATGCATTGCTGCTTGGTTGGGAGCTGATCGCATCGCTGCATATGTACATCAATATCAGTATTGTCCTTTGCTTCAGAATGCCTATCTCAATTTGAAATAAAATGACATGTTAGTTTATTACAAACAACGGCTGTATGGGAAGCCCTAATGGATCAACAGAGCCGGGGAGCAGCTTCTACAACTACAAATGTCTGATCTTTTCCTGCCTGATGGTGAAAAGATAGAGGGTGGCGATGAAGGCACATAAGCCTGATCTTGTTGGTGCTTGCTTTTGAAGCCTGCCATACTGAACTTCAGTTTTCTCAGGTATCTTAGTTCTGGGTAGTGAGCTTTCCCTTTCTAGAGTAGCTTTCCCTTTTAAGCAAATGGAAAATGGAGTTTCCCCGGGAAAGAAAACAGCACCTTTTGCCTTCAAAAACATGATATAGACACCTGCAAACGCTCCCTCTACTTACCGTCATCCAAGCATCAAATCAACAGCTGTCATCGGCCAAGCATTCCGATTGATCAACACTAATCTGAACTTAAAATTATTATTACATACAGCAGTCAAATATGTTGCTATCTCGCTCCTGCAATCAGCCAAGCAGAGTGCACGTTCTGAGCGAGTTATCTGCAGGGTGTCACATCTCCAGGTATTGGAGGTCAACATCGATGCTAGTTTTCTATACAATTAACTCCAAAACAAGTGGCCAGCAACCAGAAGGGCCACAAATCTGCTGCTTCCAGTAACAATAGAAGGAGATGTCACCGATGCACCTTTCCTGTAATTGAAACGACTTCCAGTTAGCTTTAAGAGCTAATGCATAACCCCTTTTGATGATTCAATCACCGTTTTACACTTCATAAAAAAAGGATGCATTCTTGTACACGTGCTACCTACCACGCTGAGATGATCGGGGTCTGAATGATGCAGATGCCGTGTCATTTAGATCCTGCAATGGTGTAAGCTGCTTTACAACTTCATCCATCGAAGGACGAGACTTACTATCACGACCCAGGCAGTAGTGGCAGATCTGAGCAACTTTCTGCACCCCTTTGATAGAATAGTTAAGCCCCAGGCGAGGATCTACGAGCTGATAGAGCCTCCGCCGATCGTTCAGATAAGGCCTTGCCCACGCAACTAGGTTCTGCTCCCCAGTAGGTCGCTTCTTGTCCATTGATCTTCTACCAGTTAACATCTCAAGTAACACAACTCCGAAGCTATATACATCGCTCTTAGATGTTAGGTGCCCTGTGCAGTATGCTTTACATGAGTAACAAACTTGACACATCAATTGCTTAAAAATAGAATCATAAATCGATACATTTTGTTATTTTTCTCTTAGGTCCAGATTGGAAATATAAATCCCGTGGATAAAAAACCAGAAGATGCATGTTAGTTATATTAACTTGGGCTAGTGGAAGGAAAGCTAAAAGGAGAACATTCAAATGATTTAGCAAAAAAAAAAAAAAAGGTTTTTGCTATCCAATTATTCGTGTGATCATGATTCAGGAGTTTTGAATACTGATTTCATGTCAAGTACAGAATCAGGACCAATTTGATATTGTCAAGGTACAGAATCATGCTATAGGAATCAAGTACCTACATGATATTGCTATTGTCAAGGTATAGAAGCTTACTGAAACATTTTAAAGTACAAATGATGAAATGAGTTGCTACTAAAGCAAAAGTTAGTACTTGATACCTGTCATTACATATTCTGGTGCAGCATATCCATATGTGCCAACAACACGAGTAGAGACATGAGTTTTATCACCCTGTGGACCAGCTTTTGCTAAACCAAAATCAGATAGTTTTGCATTGTATTCCTGTTGAAGCAAAATTTACCACAGTTACCAAGGTAGTACACATTATATAAGGTTGATAAGAAACATATTTAAGAAATACAGTACCGCATCAAGAAGAATATTCGATGTCTTAAAATCCCTGTAAATAACTGGTTTGGGACCTCCATGGAGGAAGGCTAGTCCTTTCGCCGCACCTAGAGCAATTTTCATTCTGTTGGGCCAAGGTAGGGGAAGAGCCCCTTCAAGAATTTTTGTTAAAAGTAAGATGACAATATCATAAGAGAGGAAGGGAGTATCATTATCATGAATCAAGGAACTTAATAGGATTTCAAATAAACAGTAAATTTTGTTCACAACAAAGCATGCAAAGCACTTTTGTGCAAAAGTAATGGTAATGCGGTATTGACTTCATAAGTTCATATTCATCTAGAAAAATTAGTAATGAGTGAACAGCGCAACTGGCAGTAGGTAGTAGGTATGCATCCTAGCTCTGTACTATTGTTGAAAAATTGATATTTTTTGCAAATTCACCATCTATTAAGTAACAAAATATGGATCAATTTTGGTACAAGTGAAATCTAATATACAAGTAACAAATCTGGTCTACACCAGAGTCACAGACCACATGGCACGTTATACAGAGTAAACATGATATAACCATATACTGCGCCCCACCCACCACCAGTCCACCAGTACCAACAAAAGATAATGATATAACCCAATGTACATCAAGTTATGATTCAATTGTCCATGATATCACAGATAGACATTGTTAAGGAAATGGAGAAAAAACACTTAGCAGTGAAGCAAACTATTAGATTTATGGTGGAAACAAAAGAGGTGAATACTATCAGAAACAAGCATCTTGAAACATTAGTTGTTGGTTGATTGCTTACTTCTGAAAAGATGATTTTCAAGACTTCCTCGTGCCATGAATTCATATACAAGTAACCTTTGATCATCCTCAATACAATATCCAATCAGCTTAACAAGGTGTTTATGATGCAGTTGTCCCAGAAAGTCAACTTCTGCCTGAAAATATGAATGCTTTAAAAATTGCAGATACAGCCGAATATAGATATTTAACATGTATCTTTCAATACTTACCACCCATTCTCTATGACCTTGAAGAGCATCCTGCTTCAAGCTTTTGACTGCCACAGTAACACCGGTGCCAGGTTTTGCAGGAGCTGTGCTGTTTGGCTCAATCCACCCCTTGAAGACATAACCAAACCCACCTTCCCCAAGAATACTATCTGGCCTAAAGTTAATAGTAGCAGATTTCAACTCTTGAAAAGTAAACTGAAGTAGCTTGTGTGGTGCTTTCTTTTCGGTTGCTCCATCGGCACCACTTTCATCATCAAGGTTTGTATGCAAATGGTCAGCAAGCTCTCGACAGCTAGAATTTAGATATCTTGTCTCTGCTGCTCCAGAGAAAAAAAACTGCTTGAGCATAAAATTATCTACAGACAGTAGTAAGCTAATATGTAGCATAGCTGTCAAGGCCAGTACTTATTAGTTCTTAGGTTTCTCAGTCCTCAAATATTCAAAGTGGTTCACCAAGCTGATAGGCATTGACCCGCATATCATGTACTTGGTGTACTCGTTCTCAGCTTTTAATATAGGACAAAACCCATACAATTGACTTCAAGTATCACGGGCATGTTTCACTATATTATCTAGTCTAGTCAATTCTGGAGTGTCACTATCAAGCATTATGAGTATAACCGTAGCAAGCAACATAATAAGAAATATCTAGCTCCTGGAAAAAAATGGATCGAAGACTTTCTCCATGCTTGTACCACCCCAGCTTATTCAGTAGTTCAATCAAGAGGTAATATTATCATAATGAATTGTTGCAAAAATTTCTACGGAAGGTAAGGACAGAAACCATTGATCCAAAGGGGTTTGCTTCATTAACTAACCACAAAACAAGCATGTCTTTTTACCCTTATTGAAGAGCATAACCAAGTGAATTAACGCAACAAACGTTGTTTTATAATAGCTTGTTCATGCTTGATATGGCTTTGGTGAAACAAAGATTGAATTGTTACCCAAATTCTGCGTCTTATCACACTATAGATGGATCGAGCTCGTGACATCCACATGACATGCAACTAATCTGGGCAAGGTCCTAGTGCAGAAGAACATAACAAGCATTATTTCTGGTATTTTGTTGCTAATTTAATTTCAGATTCAAAGGTTGAAATTCTACTCTCAATTCGCGGCTCTAAACTTGTTCATCCAGTCTGACCATACTATGGCACTACTATGATCAAGATGATGATCCCACGGAATACACGATAATCCCCAGTAACCACTGTCAAGGAGTGAAGCAATTCCTTTCCCTGTCGACGATCAGCATATCAATCACCACAGGTACTTCACCGCGCTAATCGCCAAACCAACCCTTTGCGCGCTAAAGAACAAGCAAGCAAGAACGAACCTTTCGCAGAAGCAAACAAAAAGATCACCATCCCTACTACCAACTACTCGGTAACAGAAACAGGGGAGCGGGAGGGAAGAAGGAAACCAGGTAGGAGAAGTACCACCTGCGTCGTGGACGTGGCTGCCCTTGGCGGCGGCGGCCGCCCGATCGCCGTCCGCCTCGGCCGGCGGGCCGAAGCACGCCCCGCGGCGGAGGCCACGCGCGACGGCGGCCCAGCACCCGCACCGGCCCCGCCCCGGCTCCCGCTTGCCCGAAGGCATCTCCCCCGCCGCCCCTGCTCGGGTCAGGTGGTCAACGGCCTACAGCTCCCGCACGCCCATCCCCACGGCCGGCACGGCGCGCTTGTTTCTTTGCCTCGCCCGGTCGGGTTGCTTTCCCCGTCCAAATCGCCCGCAGGCCGATAAGTGCGATGCGGGGCGGGGGTGCGCAGGCAAAAGCGAAAGCGAAAGCGAGAGGTGGCGGTGCGCGAGTCGGGGAAGCAAGCGGGCGGAGTGGGGAGTGGAGTGGCAGCGGCCAGTGGGTCGCCACGGGTGGCGCTGCGGGTCGGCGTCGCCGTCGTCATGATGTGGGATGCGGCCGATGGGAAAAGGGGCTTTTCGCGGATGGCTTTTGCGGCGCTGCCTGCCTGCCGCACTGCACTGCACTGCCTCGCTCTGCTTTGGGACCCCTTCCCTCCGCTTCCGCTGTCGTCCGTGCCTGCGTGCGCGGGAATGGAATGAATGGTAAAGGCCGCCGAATTTTTACCGTCCTCGCCGTCGCCGCGTTGGGTGGGATTCGATTCCGTTGCCCCGTCGGGGCGTGGAGCGCTGTGGTGGTGGTGGGGATGCCAAGTGGGAGCCATAGAAGGATCAAGCTTGAGCGACAGCTTCTTCATTTTTCCTGCGAAAAGACCTGGGAAGTGGTAGACTGGTACTGGTAGTGACTAGTGACTGACAACGGAAAGAATCAAAGAAGACATGAATGGACGTAGACATCAAAGAAGACATGTTTCGCCACCAGTACGCCAGATTCATTATAAAAAAATCGTATTAGCAAGTACCATGAACTCCCGCAAAATTTAGAGAAAAAAAAACAGTGTTTAAGGGTTCCAAAAAGGCCGAAAGGGCCTAAATGGTAATGACTGGTGAAGTGGTGAGCCCAGGGAATTGGTAGCGACATGATTTCTCCCGTCCCATTTCAGATTCTCAACAGTAGAACACCTACACTTTTCTCCCGTCTCAACTCTCAAGCAACATGATTTTTTTAGATAATGTCAAGAAACGTGAATAAGGCCTCCTTTGTTTGCCCCCAGATTATGAAATCTGGACTCTATAATCAAAAAGTTGAAACAAGTGGCTAGATTTTGATTCCGGATTTTATAATATGAGCATCCATATTCCATAATCTGGCAATCTGGTAACACCCAGATTTTGCTAGATTATGACACAAATATTTACTACTTTGCCATCATGGCCCACTGTAAGTGACTGTAGTTGGATTGTGAAATCTAGACAAACAAACACCCCTCAGATTTTAAGATTCAGATTCTTACAATCCCAGATTCTATAATCTATAATCCATAATCTAAAATCCACAATCTATAGCTGAAACAAAGGGGCCTAAACTCCAAAAGATGTTTCTGGGTCAGCTTACTGTGTCCACAACCGTCCCTAGGGCAGAAAAGGGTTCAACAAATTGTAAAAGAGTTCCGGTTCAACAAACATCTTCTCACTTCAACATTCGTGTTCGTCAGTACTCCCTGGAAAGAAAAGCGAAAGGATATAGTGATGAAAAAGAGGTGGCAAAAAGAACCTTTTCCCATGAACAACAAAAGTGATGAGCATTTTGTCCACTTCTAACATATATACGCCATTAGCCCATTAGTGGCACTTGGTATCCAGGCAAATTTGATAATTCACTTGTACCAAGTCAATGTTACTAATATCGGGAATATACAAAATAAACATTACACTAGAAAAAGAAAGAGAAGCGCATCGTAACATACAAGATCAAGTCTAGCTTGCGCCCAGATTCCAGCAGCCCTTGCACGATCCTCTTCTCCATACTGAAATTCCCGGTGCCGATCAACTCCAAGCTGGCCGTTGATGACTCCCCAAGCAAGCTCTCCATCTCTTCAGGGTCATGTTGTACTGGTGCCCACGGGTGCTGAATGGCCTTGCTCAGCCTGTCCAGCTTCTCGGCGACATCTCTCATTGATGGCCGCATCTCACCGAGCATCTCCAAGCACTGTCTCGCAAGCTCAGCAACCTCCTCAAGCAACCCAATGTCGCTATCACTCTTGATGCCATCGTCTATGATGTCCATGAGTCTGTCCTCCTTCGCGGCGTTGAGGAAACGCTGAGAAAGGCTCCTCTCATCCTCAAGGCCATCAAATTTGAATGCCTTCTTGCGGGTGAGCAGCTCCAAGAGAACAACGCCAAAGCTGTACACATCACTCTTATCAGTCAGCTGACATGTCTGCATGTACTCAGGATCTAGGTACCCACAGGTCCCTTGCACCAGTGTGACAAATTGGGACTCATCAGTTGGTGCCATGATCGATGCCCCAAAGTCTGATACCTTCGCAACATAGTTCACGTCGAGGAGTATATTGGAAGACTTCACATCACCGTGAAGGATTGGAGGCGATGCCCATGAATGCAGGTAAGCTAAGGCCTGGGCAGATTCAAGGGCGATGCGTAACCGAGTTGAGAATGGGATGTTGCGGCAGCCATCGTTCCCATGGATGAAGTGAAACAGTGTGCCATTGGAGACAAACTCATAAACTAGCATTGGAACCTCTACTTCGAGGCAGCAGCCCAGTAGCTTGACAATGTTCTTGTGGTTGATCTGGGAAAGGATGAGCATCTCTTTGCCAAATTCCTTTTTCTGCTGCTCACTGGTCATTGATACACACCTTTTGACTGCGATGAGGCTACCGTCCTTGAGTGTGCCCCTGTAGACAATACCATGGGCACCACGGCCAAGGACGTTCTTGTCTTCAAACTTGTTTGTTGCCTCAATGAGTTCAGCTTCTGTGAAAATTGAAAATGTAGTGCCTTGTTTTAAGCTTATCTCCTGCAGCAGAAGCATCCCACCGTGCTGTTGGAAATATTTCTGCTTGATAGTGGTCAGCTTCTTCCTTTCATGGATCAGGTATATGCACATGATGGTTATGACAACAATTACAGCCGTGATGCTTGGACCTGTGAAATTTCAGATCAATGACATAGCAATTCAGCACGTGCAAGCCAAAACCACGTTATTCATTTCAAAGAAATAGCTAATATTGGTTTACCAACAACTAGCACTACAGTGCGAGAATGTGATGAACTGTCTGGGCACCAGAAACTCCCAGGTGTGTTTTTGCAGTGCCCAGGGCACGGAGATGGCAAATTTGCACATTCATTAATATCTGCAACCAAAGTACGATTACTCTGCAAAGGTTAGTGAACCGTTTACGGCTTATAATACAGTACATGCTTAATTCAATCAAGATACACAACTTGCAAGACAAACCTTGGCATCCATCAGGAAGGTAAGGATTACCATGGTAGCCTTCGGTGCAGTTGCAGAGATAACCTTGGCCACTGCTGGAATCAACGCATCTACTGTTACTGCTGACGCAAGTGTATGAATCTGAATTCTTTCTGGCGACATCGCAAGTCTCATTGCCCACAGCCCAGTTCAAGATGACTGGTACCCGGCCACCGTGCTTAGACTGCTCATCCAGAAAGGCTGTTGTGTTCAGATTTGACGTGTCAATCCGGAATGCGGTAGCATCCATGATCACAGCATAGCTGTCCATACTGCCTCTGGTGCTTCTATTGGTGTAGTGCTTAGTGTTCTTCCTCACTTCACCGAGATACACATCATCATTTGACATGTCCTTGGTGAGTCCAGCCTGACAGTAGCATTGCCCATCTCCCGTGAGGTTGTCAGGTGAGCACTGCGACACACACCCCAGCAAATACTGCATAAACATGAACAAGCTCAACTTATTAGCAGACTAAAAACTATCCTATCACTGTTAATGAAAAAGAGTTAAATATAAACTATATATAATCATACATATGTTCTAGCTGCATACTGCCTACTTACAGTATTGTCTGTCATGTATGCAATAGTGTTGACACCAACCACCGTGAAGAGATTCGACTTCCCTGAATATGTGAACGGTGTACCCGAGAGGTCCTGGCCCCAGTAATCAGGTTCGATTCCGGGGCGTCTAAACATGGTCGAGATGTGCTTCATGGCCTGAATCTGGCCATGGAGCACCGATATGTTCCGCACTGGAATTTCATCGAAGAAAACTGGGAAGATGCGCCCATCGCTAGCCTTGCTGCAATTTAGCTGAAATCCTTCCATTGCACAGCCGGCACCGATCCCAAATGGGTAAATGATGTCAACATCACCGCAACTCTTGGGGCAGCTGGAGCTCGGCAATGCCACTGCGCTTTCTTGGACTCCTAGTATTAAAAGGCTGAAGAGTAGCAGAAGAATCATAGTATTACTGCATAAGAAGAGTTTTTGTAGCAGTAGTTTTGGTATGCTGTGTTACAGCCTCTCTTCCAATCCATGAGAAAGCACTAATGCCTATATGTAGTAGTGGGGCGTCATTTGATGTCACTTAGTCCTTTGATGGCTCTGCCTAATAAATTGTACGGCTTTGAACTCTTCAACAGGGCCATGGCTATTTTGATTGAGAGGTATCTTCCCAGTCTAACTTCCACATCAAGGCAAAATGTTGAATATTATCTTTGGAGAAGTCTATGAATTATGATAGTGATATTGTTTGCTTGCATTTGAGTTACATCTCACAAATATATCTTTTTTTCTCTCGAACACGCAGGAGAGCTGCGTACTTTGTATCTCACAAATATATCAGGAAAGTGGCCATGGAACATGGACACCCTTCGATATATGTAGTCATCGCTAAAGCAATTAAGTTAGTTGTAAAATGATCTATTAGAATTAAACATAGTATAATGAAGATAAATATAACACAGATGGTCTCACCATGTACTGCACATGTATGTTGCCATGTTGTTATTCTGTGCACAAAATAACTCAGACAGTTTCAATACAAATTTGGTGTTACATCAGGCTGTTGAGGTGGTCAGAGACACTTAGTTCAAAAACAATTATAGATTGCAATGGGCAGTCGAGGACCAATCTGGTGAAACTATTTTCTTTCTTCCTTTTCAGCTGAAAGAAAACTATTAACTTTGGTGCAAGTAATAAATAGGTGGGATTGCTACTATTGACTGGTTGTGCTATTGTGACATCAACAAAAGGAACATAAGGAAATGGACATCTGAAAACCCAGTAATTTTGCCAATAAACGTGTGGAAAAATAAAAACTGTACTCAGCAGCTTTCCCCCTCCAAGCTTGGTGATTGGTTGGGCTAAGTTGAAAGTTAGCCAAACTAATTTTGTGTGCGACGATGTGGGCTGCACCGGTGCCAGAAGAGGACAAATAATTCAACATGACGTTTTCTCCAACTGAAAGCAGCATAATTTACAAATTTGCTATAATATAAGTACGACTGACTCATATGACTGTGCACGTCCAATAGTAAAGTAGTGATAATGGCTTGCATGCTGCACTGAGTTGGAATGGTGTATGGCTTAGTTGGTAGATGTGAGCTGCACCGGTGCCAGAAGATGACAAATAATTTCATCAAAAAAATAGATGATAAATAATCAACATGACGTTTTCTACAACTGAAAGCAGCATAATTTACAAATTTTCTGTATTATAAGTTCGACTTAGTCATATGACTGTGCACGTCCAGTAGTAAAGTAGTGATAATGGCTTTGCGTGCTGCACTGAGCTGGAATGGTGTATGGCTTAGTTGGTAGACTGTACTATAACGCAAATATTATTTCAACTAGTATTTGATTAATCCTGCTACAAATTACCATCATGAAAACTTTAACCTAAATATTAAGCCACCAAACATGTCCAATCTTTAAGTTTAATCCCGTGAAGTCAACAGACTGGGACAACTACAGTTTAGCAACTCTCCCCCAGCCCTAAACATTAAACAGCTTGAACTTGCAACTTGGTAACTAACAAAAAAGGTGTCATGACTCATGACAGGCCATGTCATACTAACCTACTGTAGGTAAGTAGCAGAAAACGTCCTCAGCTATCATTGTATTCAGATACTCTAACCTACATGAGTTGAACATCCAGTATCGAAACGCTACAATACAATTTGTCCTTATTGGTTGTTGCTGTCCAAATTGGTATAGCTGTCTAATTCGATCACACCAAGCCATGGCCCACGCAATACGACGCACCTATAATTGGTATAGCGGTATAATTCGATCCATAAATGTGGCTTCCACTTGCTTAGGTCAAAAAATTATAGAGGTCACTTCAGACTTTAGTATTTCATCCAACCGACCAACGCGGAATCTACAGGACGAGATCATTAGAGCCACTACCTTTTCCTTTTTCTTTACAAGTGGAAAAAAGAGAGCATAGTTCAAACAGAAATTCAATAGGTAACTGGGGCAACAGTATAGTATGGGTTTTCCTGCATTGGGGAAGAACTTGCAGGAGAATATAGCAGGTTGGGAGTCAGCCTCACCTCTCGCTCCCCGTCGCTTCCCCCGTCGTCGCGCGCCTTGCCCGTCATAGCTGCTCGCATCGCCTCGGGACACCGGACCTCTACGTGGCGTCGAGCCCTCCGGACCTTCATCTCGCCGAGGTCTGTCCAGACCGGAGTCACCGCCCAGACCCCTGAGTCACCGCCGGTTCGCCGCCCCCGTCGCACTCGCACACCGCCAACTTCCATCAGGAAGCGCAGGCTGTGGATCTGCAAAGTTCGTACCGGGCTAAGCTCTTGTTGGGCCACCCAGTTATTACGTGTAGGCCCGGCTTGGAACAATGTAGGAAGCCGGGCCAGGAACAACTTAGAGCATCTTCAACCCTATATGAGGTTGTTAAATGGAAATTTAGAATGTGATTAATAAAAATTATTCTCTAACCGTTTCTTATATGAGGTTATTAAATTTATTAACTTTTAATCCATGACCTAAAGGTTGCTACATTTAGCCACCTAATTCTTACTTCCAAAGAATATTTGAACTATTTATGAAACGATTATTAGCAACGGTTAGAGTGCATGTCTTCTTTTTACTCCTAATAGATAAAGCAACTTTATAAAATAAATTTTTTAGAGTAAAATTATTTAAAACTGTTGGAGATGCTCTTAGGAAGCCCGAGCTAGGACAGGAATAAGTTCTACTCCATTTTGTGATTTTAGCCTTGCATTTTTTTTGTCAATTCTCATATTTCAATGCATCACATCACTATGCATCTCTATGACTATATTTTTTTCATAATTTTATGTGCACTACAGTTTTATTACTTTTCATTATTTTTTATACCTAGAGTTAGAATAGTTGTGAAATAGAGGGAGTACTTAAGCTGCACTAAGAGCAGCAAGCCAGCAAGTGTGGGCTCAGTAATTGTTGGCTGATGGAGCAGAGATGGTCGGTAAAGAACTGAACGCAACACCTTGAATAGCGACAACTAAATTGAGAAAAAATTAGAGAGGCTAAAACGTCAACTAAATAGGGTCTCCACAAAGGTGTTTTTGTAGCTAGTTGTACGTTGCCACCTCGACCTGATCCGATTCTACGGAACTGGAGTCAGACAGAGCAAGCTGCGTTGCCACCGCTAGGATGTAGCAAGCCTAGGCCCCGTTTGGGACAACTGTGTAGCAACACGCTTAGGTGGAAAACGACTTTTCTGGAGAAGCCGCGCTCAATGGAATCGGCCACCAGCCGAAGTAATGTGTTTGGCTCCCCGGTCAAAATCGCGTTCGTCGCCGGGCATGGACCTTGCGCAGCTTTGCTAGGCCGCGGCCGCCGTCGCCGGTTTTCCAGTCCAGCGGTCCCACGGCGAGGCACTAGACGAGGAGGTGAAGCACGTCCTCCTCCGTGTGGATGCCAGATGGGGATGCGGCCAGGCTCGGCGTGTGGATGTAGTGGCGCGGCAGCCGGAGCTCGGGGCAGGGGCGGCGCGGGCGAGCCGCCGTCAGCAACGAGTACGCGACCACCTGCGGCAGCTCCTTCGCTCTCGTTCGGGAGGAGCTTTGGTCGGGGCGGAGCTCGGATTCAGGGAGGAGCCCGGCGATGGGGGAGGAGCTCGGGGATGGGGCGGAGCTCGAGGCCAGCGTTCGATGGCTGGGGACGGAGCTCGAGGCCGGCATCCGATGGCTGGGGGCGGAGCTCGAGGCCGGCGTCCGATGGCTGGCGGAGGGCCTGCGCACGATGGGAGCGGAGAATCGCTTGCGTTGGTTACAATCGAGGGTCACGGTCGATTCCGCGTTGCGAGCAAAAATACATTTTGGGGGAAATCGCATTGGATAGAAGCGTGTTGGGAATCGTAGAGTTTGGCTCCCTCCATGGCTTATATCCGATGGAATCAAGCAATAAGCTGTCCCAAACGGGGCCTAAAGCTGGTCTGCAGCTGCACTCGACGCTATCTCACACGTTTATGTCACGAGCAGTGGAGAGAACGAGGATGAGATGAATCTTTTATGTGGGGTCCACAGTTTTTTTTAGCAGAGTTTTGAAGCTGGCTGTAATTTTGTGCTAGTCTTTTGGCAGGGCCCACGGTGATCTTCACCAAAAACCTTTGTGGACACCCTTAGGATATATCCAATGATGGAGAGGACCTAAACTCCATTTTAAGTATCCATCAAGCTGAAAGGTTATTACCCAAAGAAGTTGATCTCCAAAGGAAGTCCAAAATAGGTTCAGTTGGGGAGCTCGGCAGGGACGACGCGGCGGCAGCATGTTCGAGCAGGCCAAACGGATGATGGCCAGGCGCCGACGGAGGTGGATTTGCTGCACCCAAAACACCGACAAAGACAACACCGAGCGTGATTGGGAATGAGCAGGGGCGAAGCTACATGGTCCCGTTGGTGTCAACCGACACCGACGAAATTTCAGAAATCAAGTGTAAAATGCTGCTAATCACTATGCTTGACACCGGTGTCTAATGGAGCTGACCCCGATGAGGAGCTCGGCTGGCTTCGCCCCCGGGAATGAGGGAGCTAGATCGGAGGCGGGCGAAGCTGCAGCGCCCACAGCAACGTCGGTGTAGCCGAACTGCGCGTCGGCACCGCTACCCCCCCCGCGCGCGTAGTCGCAGCCGACTCGCCGTCGTCGCCTTGGCCACCTTCCCCGCCGCTACGACGCCCGCTCGTGCCTCCATCTCGAGATCTCGGCCAGCGGCAGGGGAATTCATGGGCGACGAAGATCTTAGGCCGGGATGACGCGACGGTGGGGTGGAACCAGGGAGCTCCGGTCGGGACATCTAGCTACGGGAGCGGCGCACGAGACGAGACGAGGGCGAAGAGGTCCCTACTGGAGCAAAGGTCGAGCGGGTGGGCGAGGAGGTGGACCATGGGCTCCAGCTCGGCGAAGGTGAGGTCGAACGGTGGCGAGGAGCTGGACCTTGGGATCCTGCTCGGCGAGGGCGAGGTCAAGCGGGTCGACGAGGGAAGCAAGGCGGAGGAAAGGACTAGGTCGCGTCATGAGGCACCCATTTTTGCGTTATGGGGCAACGGGCTTCGAAAATAAGTGTGGTGTTTTGGTCATCCGTTGGAGACTGCAAATGGCTTTTTCACGACCCATATTGAGTTTGGGGTGCCGGATAGGCTACCCTTTGGAGACAACCTTAGGGAGGGAGATAGTACATCCCTCAACAATCATGGTCTATATGATGACGTGACAGGTGACACATGGGATCCACAACATTACATTTGAGAAGTGAAGTCTATATTACAACAACCACCTGTTCTTTCTGAATTAATTCATAGCAAAATCTCTGGTGATTGTCAAGCTCGAAGAATGAGCTATTGATGTGAATCTTTCTGTGGCAACCTCCAAAAAATGAAACTAGTGAGTTGCTCTGAAGATAACCTACACCAAAGAAATAATTAATTTTTATTAAAAATAATATCATTGCGGCAAAGCCATATTGACAAAAGAAGGTTGTCATTCAAACAATAATAAATCTCTTTTCCTTAAACTTCCCCACACACTAAGCCGTTGACACAAAATATGACTAATGTTACTATGTGACATTAATAAAAAACAGATTTGCTAGTTTTTAGTTAACTGAAATTTTGTAGTTGCTTAAGTTGGATTTTTAAAACAATGAAACTGTACTACTGAAATAATGAAAATGTATTGAACAATGAAAGTGTATTTGCTGTATAGTTCCTAGATGAACATTTTTCTTTTCGGAGAATATTTTTCTACCATAATTGAAAAAAAATGAGTGGTTGGATCAGTAATTCAATATCCAATGACTGAAAAAGTGATAGAAATATCAGCAAAATTTCAGTCACCTGAAAAATCTATATGGACCTTTTAAAAAAGAGGTGATGTATAGTTTCTTTATGATAAAAAACCCCTACACTTTGAGGTACCTTTCTATTTCTGTTTTTGCAAGGTTATCTTTGGTTAGCAATAAGAATATTTTGATTTTAAGTGGGAGTTTGATTTTCCACAGGCACCTTATGTAGGATTTTGATTGGAGCAACATTGCATTATACATGGAACGGAACAAGCCGAGAATGCCCCATTTTCATGTACATTCTATCTAAATGGGGCCTTTTCGGTTCGTTCCATGTATAATGCAATGTCCTTTAGTGGAATTAGTTCAAATCAATTTAACATATATGCTTGGAATGACCTTTTTAATTTGCTTACTTCAAATCAATTCAACATATAAGCCAAATAGCCCATTAGCGGCACTAGTATCCAAACAAAGTTGATAATTCGTTTGTATCAAATAAATGTTACTAATTCCCCAGAAAAATTTATTTTTTATCGGAACATAGCCAAGTGAGATTGTTCTGTAGGTTTAACTGCAAGAAATATTAATATGCAAATAGATTATAAATTAGTTAAGCCACTAGCGAGATATTAGGGACTGAATGTGATTAACCATTTATTCTCGAACTTCGTGGCATTGTGATGGTGTTGGCAGCCAATTCGTGGGTGAACGATTTGCCCACCTGAATCTCGCCCAGCAACAATAGAGCTTCTATTGGCGTAAGTTGGCAGTTTGGCGTTCAGTCAAATGAAGGCCAAATGTTAAGGGCTCGCCGAAAAATTGGTCTGGCTAGCATTGTTAACCAACCAAACATGCCCTAAAGCACGAAGCCGAAACTTCCATACCATATGGAGTATGTCCATGAGAATAGGAAGTCCAATATTATGCTCACACTTTATCAATCTACCTCATGGCGTGTGTACCTCAGACAACTTTTTAACTATAAAGACATAGCAATTCTAAAAAAAATGTTACCAATATATATTTTTTGAACTGATAAATGTTACTATATTGGGAATTTACAAAACAAAGATTTCAGTAGTAAAAGAAAGAGAGGCATATACCATACAAGATCATGTCTAGCTAGCGCCCAGATTCCAGCAACCCTTGCACGATCCTCTTCTCCATACTGAAATTCCCAGTGCTGATCAACTCCAAGCTGGCCACTGACGACCCCCAAGCAAGCTCTCCATCTCTTCAGGGTCATGTTGCACTGGTATCCATGGGTGTTGCATGACCTTGTTCAGCCTGTCCAGCTTCTCAGCAACATCTCTCATTGATGGCCTCCTCTCGCCAACCATCTCCAAGCACTCCCTCGCAAGCTCTGCAACCTCCTTGAGCAACCCAGTGTTGCTATCACTCTCGATGCGATCGTCTATGACGTCCATGAGCCTATTCTCCTTCATGGCGTTCAGGAAACGCAGCGAAAGGCTCCTCTCATGCTCAGGGCCTTCAAGGTTGAAAGCCATCTTCCCTGTGAGCAGCTCCAAGAGAACAACACCATAGCTGTACACGTCACTCTTATCTGTTAGTTGGCATGTCTGCATGTACTCAGGGTCTAGGTATCCACAAGTCCCTTGCACCAGCGTCACAAACTGGGACTTATCCGACGGTGCCAGTACCGACGCTCCAAAGTCTGAAACCTTTGCTGCATAGTTCTCATCGAGAAGTATGTTGGAAGATTTGACATCACCGTGGAGGATCGGAGGCGATGCCCATGAATGAAGGTAAGCTAAGGCCTGAGCAGACTCAAGGGCAATGCGTAGCCGAGTCGAGAAGGGTACGTTGTGGTAGCCATTCTCCCAGTGGATAAAGTGAAACAGTGTGCCGTTGGGGATGAACTCGTACACAAGCATTGGGACCTCAACTTCAAGGCAGCAACCCAATAGCTTGACGATATTCTTGTGGTTGATTTGGGAAAGGATGAGCATCTCTTTGCCAAATTCCTTCTTTTGCTGCACACTAGTCATTGATACACATCGTTTGATTGCGATGGGGCTGCCATCCTTGAGTGTGCCCTTGTAGACAGTACCATGTCCACCACGACCGAGAATGTTTCCATCATCGAATTTGTTTGTTGCCTCAATGAGCTCTGCCTCTGTGAAGATTGAAAATGCAGTGCCTTGTTTTAAGCTTATTTCCCGCAGCAGCAGCATGCCACCATGTTCTTGGAAATACTTCTGCTTGATGTTGGCCAACTTCTTCCTTTCATGGATCAGGTACGTGCAGCTGATGGCTATGACCAAAATTACAACCCCGATACTTGGACCTGCGCAGTTTTCAGATTGTTGCTATTACAAATCAATCATGCGCACCAGATTGAGAGGAACAATGTGTGCAATAAAATAAATGAATGGGGGTAGGTGATTACCGACAACTAGGATTACAGTGCGAGATTGAGAGGAACTTGGTGCCTTTTCATTTGGGCAAGAAAAATTCCCATGGATGTTGATGCAGTAGCCAGGGCATGGACGTGGAACATTGTCAGCACACTCATCAATATCTGCAGAGGCTAGTATCATAGTTAGATCTCACTTCTGATAAGAATAATTAGGTGACGCATAAAATTTAGTTTTTGTGTAACTGCGATACTGACCCTTGCATCCACCAGGAAGGTAAGGATTTCCCTTGTAGCCTTCACTGCAATTGCAGAGGTAGCCCGGGCCATGCGTCGAATCAATACACGTGCTGTTAACGCTAATACAAGCATACGAAGCTGAATTCTTGGCAATAGCACAGCTCTCATTGCCCACTGCCCAGTTCAAAATTATTGGGGCACGGTAATCGTTTTCTTTCAAAAACACTGTCGTGTAAAGGTATGTTTTGTTGAACTTGAACGCAGCAGTCTCCATCATTGCAGCATAGCCACAGAACTCTGTGCCATCCGTGGTGTTCATTCTAGTAGTATTGTATAATTTACTGAAATCCACTTCATAGTAGGACATGTTGCTACTGAGTGAAACCTGACAGTATCCGTCACCGTCGCTCAACTTACTTTGTGGGCTAGTTTTGTTGTAGAAGATGGAAGACTGTGACACGCACCCAAGCACACGCTGCATACGAAGAACCTTCAGTTCACTAGAGCATCTCCAAAAACTCCCCAATAAATTGACATAACGTAACAATTCCCTCTATTATTTCAAATTAATTATTATTTTATTTTTATCATTAATTTTTGAAATTTACATAATTTCATAACATATAAATTATGTATTATGAAAACATTTCTTATAGTGATCTAAAATATAAATCTTATGTTGCTAAACTATGTAAATTCTTATAAATTAATACTCCCTCCATCTCAAAATAAGTGTCGTTCTCGCTTCGCAGAGAGTCAACTACTTTCAACTTTGACCAAATATTTGCAAAAAAATAGTAGTATTTATAATACGTAATTAGTATCATTAGATAGAGCATTGAATATATTTTTATAATAAACTTATCTAGAGATATAACTATTTCTCGTATTTTCTACAAATGTAGTCAAAGTAAAGAAAGTTTGATCGACACGGATCCCATAGCGACACTTATTTTGGGATAGAGGGAGTAATCAACAAGAGGAATGCTTATCTTTCACTAAAGCTAAAAATGATAAGTAATTTGAAGCTGACTGCTGAGGGAGTACTAAATGATTGAAACACGCAAGTAATAGTAATCATCTTTCATGTCTTCTCAGATCCGAGTAGCCCGCCCATCATAAGGTGATTGATACTATAGAAGATAACTCACAGTAGAGTCGCTCAGGTAGGCGAGCGTATTGACGCCGATAACTGTGAACTTGTTAAGCTGCTCTGAGAATGTGAATGGTGTATCGGAAAGGTCCAAGGTAGAGGTCCTCCAGCGGTTGATGCACATGTATGAGATGTAGCTCTTCATCCGAACCTGTCCATTGACAAGAGATATATTCAACACCGGCATGTTGCTGAACAGTGTTACGTTGCCACGGTTGTCCTCAGTCCTGTTACACTTAAGCTTGAACCCTTCCATTGCACAATCGGCGCCGATCCCAAAAGGGTATACAATTTCAACGTCACCGCATCTCTCTGCGCAGTTAGAGCCAGGCAGTGCATCCACCTTGGCTTGGAATTGCAGAGTAAGTAAAAGGCCAAAGAGGAGCAGCATAAGCATAGTTGCTATATCAGTAGAATTCTTGTAGTAGTACATGGTGTGCTATGGTGTGACAGAATTTCTGCTTTGATTCACAAGCAGGGTCATTCGTCTCCCTCTCTATATAGTGGCGAGGCGTTTACTTTGTTAAATCGAGACTTTCTCAGATCCTTTTCCCCCTCTCGCTGCAGAATAATGACATAATTTGCCCATCGCTTGATGACTCGGTCAAATACATGCTTTTCTAGATGCGTGTCTAGAGGGTCTAGACGACACCCAGATGTAAGACATGAAAGCAATGCCTTGCGTCTACGTCTAGAAAAACAATAATACATCTTACAGTTTTGAATCCTTCAAAATGAGCACAAGCTTAATTTTTGTTAAGCTATGCCTCGTTTGTTAATGAAATGGGGCACCAATAAGGTCCTGCATGCTTCCATTATATAGTTTGTTGAAAACTGTTGTTTTGGTACATATAATTTCCTTTCTGAAAATTGGTTTCTAAAAAAACTGGGTCGGGTTGTTTGACTTTCTAAAATTATAAGCGTTTAGGTAGTTATTAAACTAGAATGAGGAAATTAAAACTAGCATTAGCTGGGTTAGTTCAGATCATGAGTTTAGAAACTCATAAAGCAATTTTTATAATTAGGTAAGAAACTGGTATGTTTGGAGGCCTTCCAGTTTTTAGAAACTGTTTTCTTAGAAACTAGACTAGAGGGATCCAAATAGGCCCAAATTTACTTTACAAATCCCAAAATTGTCTTCAGTACTCATTAAATTATTAAAACTTGCCACCGGTGGATTAAAGAACATCTTCCCTCACATCTTGTATGTCCCGCGAATTTTCTTTTCCAGACACGACAAGGAATTCCTAGAATTAGGAATAGGCAAAATTGTCCGTAACACACTGAGAAAATGTGGTTTCATCTCCAACACATCAATAAAGTCCTATTTGTCTGCAGCACACTATGATTTTGTGATTTCTTGTCTGAGACACATTATGACTATTTAGCAATTGAAGTCAGCCTTTTTATCTCAATACTCATAGTACATTAGGACTTGAACTTGGCACAAATATACATTGTCCTATTATCTATCAATAAAAAATAGTGCTAGATTTTATTTATTTTTTATTATTTTCATGTTTTTTTGACAAATTGAATATTAAAACAATGAGTAAACAAGACAAACATCTAAAAAAATAAGCTCTATTTTTTAATGGTAGATAAAGCAAAATTATATATTTATACCAAGTTTCAAGTTCTAATGTACTATGAGTATTGAGATAAAAAAGTTGAAAACAATTGTTAAATGGCCATAATGTGTCCTAGACAAGAAATCACAAAATCATAGTGTGTTGCGGATAAATTCGAATTTGTTGATGTGTTAGAGACGAATTCACAGTTTCTCAGTGTGTTACAGACAATTTTGCCTTAGGAATATCATCGTGAAAGTACAGAGGTGTGGATATCTTGGAAATTTTTATTTAAAAATATAATATAACAAATTAGTTATGCTATTGATGACACTAAAAAGATCATCGTAAATATGTCTGTCAATTAGAAAAATTGGTCATTGCACATATTAACTTCAACTACGCAAGCATATAGAATTTTATGTTTTTTTAAACACAAACTGTTGCAATGAATTGGACAAAATGTAAAACTCTACTGTCAAAATCTGTTCTGATGTTGATACAAGGAAGCATATTTTGGCACATTATTGCCTATTCAAATGAAAGTTACAGAGTTAACCAATATTGTTCAATTAGTGGAATAAGATCAAGACAAGTTGGTGACGTTACTGGAAGTATCCTAAGGAAATTTACACTTAAGAAAATCTACTGTAAAACTCTACACACAAGGAAGCATATTTTGGCACATTATTGCCTATTGAAATGAAAGTGATAGAGTTGACCAAAATTGTTCAATTAGTGGAACATTATTGCCTATTCAAATGAAAGTGATAGAGTTGATCAATAATATTGTTCAATTAGTGGAATAGGATCAAGACAAGCTGGTGACGTTCTGGAAGTATCCAGGAAATTTACATCTAAGAAACACAGCCATTACAAACTTGATCAATTTGCACAAAAAAAAGAGTACCGAACCCCTTCACTACTCGTGCTGTTTTTATTTTGACACGGAAAATAAACTTCCATTTAACACTGGTTCCTGGTAAACTACTCGTGCTGTTGCCTCAAGTTTGGCGTCACTCCAAACGAAAGTCAACTAAGGATTGATTAGTTTGAGGTTGGAAATTGCACTGGTCATCAGGGGCAAAGCTATGTGTACTTGTCGGGGTCGGCCGACCCCGACGATTTCTGGTAAGATTAGAGGCAAGAGCAGATATTTCTGATGATTTCAGGCAAGATTAATGGAGACCGACCCCGATGACCCCCACGAGCCACGAGCTCAACTTCTGGCTTTGCCCATGCTGGTCATCCCCGCTTAAATCCAACGCAGAATGCAGTAGGGTTTGCCTAAGTCAATCTACGTACGGATCTCATGCACGGTAGGTCAAAATCTACAGATGTGATGCCACGGTTATACCACGCTTTATACGAGTTCAATTATTGGGACCACACAAAATATTTCAATGCTGCTTCAAATTTGGGTGGGGCCTTACCGTTTAAAAGAGAACCATAAAAATGATGGAACCTACTGTTTCAAGTACCGTCATAATTTGTTATTTCTATGCGAAATAACTGAAAAGAATAGAATGAAAATCAACTTCAGCCAACCTATTTAGCCTGCGCACAAATGATGGAATCGCTCTCCATACAAATATTTCTATATGTGGAGAGGGTGAGAGCGATTCATTTTTTTGGCTGCCACTCAGGCGTTGGTATTTGGTAGTACATAATTATCCATAGACCAAAGCACAAAAAAAAATGAGCACTAATATGAAGAAGTCCTAATCATGTATACAAATTTAGCAAATTGTTCTAAACTATTGGTTTCGTTGAATAATTGAACTAGGGGGCAACCCTATTATCTAAAAGGAACTGTTCTAAACTCGTGTTTCTGCTCTCCAGGCTTTGACTCCACACTGAACTCAGTGCAGAACTTGGATTATTGGTTTTGCTAAAACATTTAATATAATATCACATATGTCCGGCCTTGACAAGGAAGGCAATGAGGCGGCAGAGCTCCAGGTCACCATTGGAGGACTTCCCTCCTGCTGCTACAGCTGAGAACATTTAAGAATTCGCATCAGATCACATCAAAAGTAGTATGTATCAATCATATGTACCAGTGGTAGCACAAAAGAAACCATGCAGAGAAAATACACCACAAAATGGAAAAAATGAAAAGCTTTCTACCGCAACCACGGGCAATACAAGACATATTTTTGCAACAACAATATCATTCTTATATGCATCTTCACTACATAACAAAACACTGAACCCGAAATTCTAGTGCATAAAAAATCATGCACGATCTTGTATCAAATTATGCCAGACCACGTACCCTTGTCGTGGCGCCTACCCTTGTCACGTACGGTGGCGACCGGAATGCGCTTCGTTCCGGTGGGAAGGGCGACGGTGGCGACCGGACAGCGCTTCGTTCCGGTGGGGAGGGCGGCGCTGATGGCTTTCCGTTTAATCCCGACACAACCTGACAGACATGACGAAATCATTAGCATTGGGTCCGCTACACCGAATTAATTCTTGCACTAGAGGACTGCAAAATGCCAAGACTACAAGGATTAAAAGCATTGAGTTCCAGAGAGAATGCGAATCAGACGGTTCATTTTCGGTGGTAGCAAAAAAGAAATCAGCGTAGAGAGTAAAAGAAAACGGACTTCTGGGGAGGAAGCCGATGGATCTGAGCTTCGGGTCCACGAACTTGCAATGCGACATCCTCGTCCCCTCCTATTTCTTCCTTTACCTGCACCACACAGATGACGCCCGGCCCGGCCATGAAACTATTATTTGATCTGCTACTAAACTAAGCAACGCCTAGAGTACTTCAAATAACTGACAAACTACAAGGACGACCCAGAGATCTAGTTCGTGAGAATCACGATAAAATGTTAATTATTCATTCACATAATTCGATCTCGAACTCGCAGGATGGTGTTGAGAATGTTTACGACGATCTAAACAGGTCATGGAAGTGTGGTCTTTCAAAATGAAAAAATCCAGACGAAGGAGCGGTACCTGGGCGGAGCGCAGGCTGTGTGGAGGCGGAGCACGTAAACCCTAGGGAGGAATTATATATAGTGTTTTTTTTTATAGTATGTATACTGGGTTTGTTGGGTCGGATGAGCCGAAAGTGTCCTCGCCGTCGCCCGTCGCAGGCTCGCCTCGCAGCACCGTTCGGTGCCGAGACGAATAGCCTTGGCCGTTGGCCCATGTCACCGAATAAAGTAGACGAGCGTACGTGTAAGATAATCAATGATGGGCTAAACCCTTCAGACGACTAAATATATGACCAAGTACATTGCATGCATACTGAATTTCATTGCTGGCTCAGAAAATTCTCTTTTTAGGGCATATTGCATCTTCATTTTTTTTTTGCTGTCAGTTTTTGCGAGTACTCTGCCGTCAGTTGTAAGCTGCGTCAGCAGTGTTTACCCATGAGTTTGGCGATTCAATCGGGCATCTTGGGTGACAAAGAACTGATATGTTATACCTTCACCCCCGGTCCCCCACAATAAACACTGCATTAGAGCTGTAAAAAAATAAATAAATAAACTGGCCAGGAGTACCACACAATCGACAGCACAAGATCTAGCCTGGAGAAATCCAGTATATCTCCAGGTTTTGAATTCTCATAAGCAATAGTATAAGTTTTGCTCTTAATCACAAATTACGAAATACAAAAGCTTGTAATCAAACAAGAGTTACATTCCCCTGTAGAACGAATTCCAGGAAAATCAGCAGCAATAATTAACATCTTGTATGGACTTCAGTTCAGAGTTGGCTGCTGCTGCTGCTGCGCTGGAGGGGCCTGAGGCTGCTGCTGCGCAGGCGGTGCATGAGGCTGTGGCTGACCAGGAGGGCCATAAGGGGGCTGCTGTCCTGCTTGCACTTGTGCCGGTTGTTGGGATGAACTACCTTGCGCTTGCGCTGGTTGTGCTAGCATCGGTTGATATGGTGGATACTGCGGTGGGTATGGCATGCGAGGTGGAGGCATGTAGCCACCATATGGTGGATAATATGGTGGATACTGGCCATGGTAGTATGGCGGTGGCGCAGGATAGCTCTGCCCTGAGCTGCTTGATGGTTGAGCTTGCCCAGGCGGTTGGGTCCCAGGCTTTCCTTCGCCATCCTGTGACTTAACTAGGGCACCCATTCTCTGGGGATCCATAGAAGGATACAGAGCCCGCTCTGCTGCTGGTGGTGCTGGAATGTTGAAGTAGTACGACGCAGGTCCTGGCTGTTGTTGGCCCTCCATCCCAGGCGGTTGAGGCTGATCACCACTCTGCTGTTGAGATATGACAGCCCTAGGGAGTAACCCTCCATGGGCAACATGTCCTTGCCTTCCAGCCTCATCATCCTCTGGCTTTGGAGCCTGAGGTTTGCCCCACATAAGCTTCAAACGCACACCCTTGATGACTAGCTTGTTAGCAAGCTCCTCTGCAGCTTTCTCAGCACCTTCTCGTGTAGTGTATGTCACAAATGCACATGCACGTTGAAGTACCATCCTTATAGATTCAATCTCACCATGAGCATAAAACTGATCCCTCAAGTCCTGCTCAGTTACTCTGTTATCGAGTCCACCAATGTAGAGGGTCTTTATACTCTCATCATCTGGAGGTGTCAAGGATGGCATCTCACCTGCCTTACTCAAAAGTTTCATTGCAACTGGATCATTAACTCTGCAGGGAGTATTTAAAGACTGTTAGAAACCAAGATAGAGGAAAGATGCACGTACAGTGGATGATAAATCATTAATTTACAACAAAATGAATATCCCAGTCAAACTCACTAACTCGATAAAAAAATATATGTGTATAGAGTAACTAGTGCACAAATTTGGCCGAAAAACAGATTTTGAGAAACAGCTACGAGTTCAACATTACAAATAATTTCAGACAAAGAAACATGAGGTTTCATTCATTTTCTCAATCCATGCACAGGAGCGATAAGGATTCATATTCAGATGCAGCTTAGCATTGCAGATGATCATCCCAGAAGCAAAAGTGCCTTCTTAGTTTTGAAGGTAACATCAGTCAATAGAAACTTAAAAACAGAAGTTTCAATTACCAATATAAAATAGAACATATGGGTAAGGTTACAAAAGCTTAAATCCAAGTTAGCAAAATCCTGGATGACAGGTAGCGAAAATTCCAGTCGTGACAGGATGAGAAAAAACACCATAAAATTCAAAACTATTTAAATCACCATCACTTACCCATAGTAACGATCTTTAATGTTCTGTTGAGATAACTCCCCGGTTTCAGGCATCTCATGCCGATATGGACACTCAGCACCTCTTGTACATTCACCACGCACATAGAAACTGCAAACATGAGCCCGATTCCTCTTGTAATATGGAGCTGTCCTCTGAAGCTTCAGAATGGTATCATTTGGACGGGCCTTCCCATAGGACGAATCATAGTCTATGCCAGCTCTGGCCTACATTTATATACGTAAATATCATTAGGAACAAGAACAACTACTCATAGACCGAGGAGGAACAACGATAATAAGCTGATAATTATTTTGGACAATATAAGCAGAAAGCTGGTGCATCCACCATGGACAGTGAAACATACCCTTCGATCGTGCTCTTCAGCAAAGTATTCACGATTGACATCACTCCTTGGAATTGCATCATTTGAATTGATAGCTAGTGCTGTATCCCGAACCTGAACGGGCAGACCATATTCAAGATCCAGCAGGCAGACCTGGCAGACATTTTTCAGCTTACAACATGTCTGGCAAATCTCTGTCTTCTTGTACCTTGCATCACGACCAGGTCGCCACCGGAAGACAGTAAAAGGACGTGCACATATTTTGCACTCTTTGTCATAATCGGCTTTTAACTGCCAAGGAAAACAAGGAAGCCAGTAAGACTCTTGATCTATGTGTCAACATGAAAAATTGAACAAAACTGTTACCACTACTTGCAACAAAGCTTCTACTCCCAAGCAAGTTGGGGTAGATTAATGAGTGAACCAGACTAAAGATAAGAAGGCTTTGATAATAGCAGCACGTGTTTTACTGTAAAGTCCAATACATGTTTCGTGCATTAATCTCGAAATCATGATTCATCTTCAGCAAGAAATTTATATTTATCTTGCAAACCACAAACACTGGAAGACTTTCTTGAGTCGTCTCAACACTGCCGGTCCCAAGCCCGGATAAAGGAGGAGGGGTTGTGTTAGGCTTGGCGAGCCAACAACTATTTAGCCACTCAAATGGATATGAAACCCACAAGAAATTCGTTGGGGCGTTCCCTGCTGAGCGACGCGCCACATCGGAACCCGGGTGTGGTGTTAAATGAGCAAGGGCCGGGTCGCCGCAACCTTAGTGGCGCGCCACATCGGAACCCGGTGTGGTGTTAAATGAGCAAGGGCCGGATCGCCGCAACCTTAGTGGCGCGCTACATCTACGCCCGGGTGTAGTGAAAAATAAGCAAGGGTCTTTGCACCTCCCTCGACGGGTGCAAAGGGTAAGGAAGTTAGCCGAGCCAACTAGGATTCGCCTAGGTAGTTGGAATGTAGGATCCCTAACGGGTAAGTTACGAGAGCTAGTCGATGTAGCAATTAGAAGGCGGGTAAATATCCTATGCGTCCAAGAGACTAAATGGAAGGGTCAAAAAGCGAAGGAAGTGGAGGATACCGGCTTCAAGCTTTGGTACACGGGGACAACATCCGGTAGGAATGGTGTAGGCATTTTGATCGATCGGAGCCTTAAGGATGGAGTTGTAGATGTGAGGAGGCAAGGCGATCGGATTATCCTTGTTCGGTTAGTTGTTGGAGATTCGGCTCTAAATGTGATCGTGCCTATGCCCCCGGGTAGGTCTTAGTGAGAGCATCAAGAGGCAGCTTCGGGAAGATCCGGATAGTATGGTTAGTACCATACCTATTAGTGAGAAACTCTTCATAGGAGGAGACCTTAACGGCCACGTGGGCGCGACAAATGTAGGGTTTGAGCGGGTACACGGGGCTTTGGATATGGTACTAGGAATCAAGAAGGGGAAGAGATCCTAAGCTTCGCGTTGGCCTACGACTTGTTGATAGCGAATACCCTATTTAGGAAGAGGGAATCCCATCTAGTTACCTTTAGTAGTGGACGACACTCGAGCCGGATCGACTTTGTCCTAGCTAGGAGGGAGGACAGACGTGCTTGCCTAGATTGTAAGGTGGTACCGGGGAGTGTGTTGTTCCTCAACACAAGCTTGTGGTGGCGGACTTCCGCTTTCAAATACGTGCCCATCGGGGCAAGCGTGCCAAAACCACGAGGACAAAGTGGTGGAAGCTAAGAGGAGAAGCGTCACAAACTTTTAAGGAGAGGATGCTAGATGAGGGACCTTGGGAGGAGGGAGAAGACGTCGACGACATGTGGTTAAAGATGGCAACATGTGTTCGGAAGGTAGCTTCGAAGTGTTTGGAGTGAGTAGGGGAGGCAAACAGAAGCGAAAGACACCTGGTGGTGGAATGATGAGGTGCAAAAGGCTATCAAGGAGAAGAAGGATTGCTTCAAGCGTCTACACGTTGACAGGAGTGCAGCCAACATTGAGAGTTATAGAATAGCGAAGAGGGCAGCAAGGCGAGCGGTGAGTAGAGCTAAGGGCCGGGCATATGATGACCTTTATCAACGGCTAAGCACGAAGGAAGGGGAGAAGGATATTTACAAGATGGCTAGAAACCGTGAGAGGAAGACAAGGGACATAAACCAAATCAAATGTATCAAGGATGGTGCAGATCGACTTCCGGTGAAGGATGAGGAGATCAAGTATAGATGGCGAGAGTATTTCGATAAGTTATTTAATGAGGAGAATGGGGGCCCTACCCTTGAGTTGGACGCTTCATTTGATGATACCAACAGGTGCTTCGTGAGGAGAATTCGTGAGATAGAGATCGGGGAGGCCTTGAAGAGGATGAAGGGAGGTAAAGCGATGGGTCCCGATGGTATCCCCATTGAGGTGTGGAGATGTCTCGGTGCTAGAGCGGTAGTATGGTTAACTAAGCTTTTCAACCTCATTTTTCGATCTAACAAGATGCCCGAAGAATGGAGGAGAAGTATATTAGTACCGATCTTCAAGAACAAAGGAGATGTTCAAAGTTGCACTAATTATCGTGGGATTAAGCTCGATGAGCCATACGATGAAGCTCGGGGAGAGGGTTATCGAGCATCGCCTAAGAGGAGTAACAAGAGTGACCCAAAACCAATTTGGGTTCATGCCCGGGAGGTCGACCATGGAAGCGATTTTTCTAATGCGACAATTGATGGAGAGATATAGGGAGCAGAAGAAGGACTTGCACATGGTCTTTATTGATCTCGAGAAGGCGTATGACAAAGTCCCGAGAAATGTCATGTGGTGGGCTTTGGAGAAGCACAAAGTTCCAACCAAGTACATTACCCTTATACAGGATATGTATAAGGATGCGATGACTTGTGTTCGGACTTGTGATGGGGACACCACCGACTTTCCAATTAAAATAGGACTACATCGTGGGTCAAGCACCGAGCCCTTACCTATTTGCTTTGGTGATGGATGAGGTTACAAGGGATATTCAAGGCGATATCCCTTGGTGTATGCTCTTTGCCGATGATGTGGTCCTAGTTGATGAGAGTAGGGCGGGGGTTGATAGGAAGTTAGAACCGTGGAGGTACACGTTAGAGTCAAAGGGTTTCGGACTTAGCAGGAACAAGACCGAGTACATGAGGTGCGATTTCAGCTTGACTACACATGAGGACGGAGATGTTAGCCTCGATGGCCAGGTGGTGACCAAGAAGGATACTTTTCGATACTTAGGATCGATGCTACGTAAGGATGGCGAGATTGACGAAGATGTTAGGCATAGAATTTCAGCCGGTTGGTTGAAATGGCGTCAAGCATCCGGCGTACTTTGTGATCGGAGGGTGCCACAAAAGCTAAAAGGTAAGTTTTATAGGACCGCGATTCGCCCGGCAATATTATATGGTGCTGAATGTTGGCCTACAAAAAGACGACATGTCCAACAATTAAGTGTAGCGGAGATGCGTATGCTACGGTGGATGTGTGGACACACAAGAAGGGATCGGGTACGGAATGAAGATATTCGGGATAAGGTAGGAGTGGCTCCAATTGAGGAGAAATTGGTTCAACATCGATTGAGATGGTTTGGACATGTCCAACGTAGGCCTCCTGAGGCACCGGTGCGTAGTGGGGCTCTAAGGCGGGCCGATAATATAAAGAGAGGTAGAGGTCGACCTAACTTGACTTGGGAAGAATCGGTCAAGAGAGACCTTAAGGAGTGGAATATCTCCAAAGAATTAGCTATGGATAGGAGCGCTTGGAGGCAAGCAATCGACGTGCCTGAACCGTGACCTTTATGTTGCTCTAACTTTGTGTCTTATGGGTTTCATCTCTAGCCTACCCCAACTTGCTTGGGATTAAAGGCTTTGTTGTTGTTGTTGTTGTTGTTGTTGCAAACCACAAACGTTCCTCAAAACTATTTCTCAGTCTCAAAAACTACGTGTAATATAAAATCAAATATATTACTTCACCAGACTGCTATTGTAGAATAAAAAACAATCAGAGAATTTCTTAAGAAATTGCCAACTAGTGTAATTGTTCAACTGGAACCACTCCAATAGTATGCGTATGGCACACGCCCTCAAAACAAACATCTGAGATCTATGCCTAAATTTCACAACTGTAAAAGAGCAACGTATAGGGAGTATATTATATAAACAATTTCATATCCCGTAGCATTACTAATCAACAGCTAAAAGAACAACCACCACATTTAATAATACAAATAACGCGGCACCCACACAACAGAAACCTGGATCCCAGCAAGCATGGAAATTGCAAACTACAGTTAAATCAAGCATACCAGCACGCCTCACAAGGTCACCGCCGTCGAGATAATAGGGTTAGGGTTTGAGGGTGTCACACGACACGTTACCATCCGAACGTAGGGGTTGTCGCCGAGGCAGGACTCGCAGATGATGGGGAAGTCAGACCGCTCCCACCCATCCGCCTGCGCGTCGCGCAGCAGCCGGTGCGCCATCTCCCTCCTCCCTCTATTCCGCTGCCGCCGCCGCCGAGAAGACGAGAGGAACGATGCGAAGGGGACCGCTAGAAAATGAGAGAAGATCCCAAACAGAAGACGCGCTCGGATTGACTACTACTGCCTCTTAACTTACGTGGGCCGACTCAATAGGCCTACCTCTACGCGCTTCAGTGGGCCCCTTATTGGGCCGGGCTTGATATGTGCGTCTAAGCGATCCGGCTACGTGGGAGCACGCGGTTGGTTAATCTGTCGTTTATTTCCTGACAGCTGAGGCGGCACGGCAAGAGGTGAGCATCCCGGCGGCGGCGAGATGGAAGGGGCGGCGGCCGGGTGAAGAGGGAGGCGATACAGGGGGAACTGAAGAAATTGCGGGCGGAGCGGGAGGATCTCGATGGACGGATAAGGTTGTTAGAGTCGCAGCTCGAGGACGAGCTTGCAGGAGAGGGCGGGGCGGCGGCGGGGAAGGAGCAGGTGACCGCGCTTGTGGCAGAGGTGGCGCGTGCCCAAGACGCGGAGTTAACGGGTTTAACCTGGACGGTCAGCTCCCAGCTGATATGATTTTCCGGTACAGCCGCCACCTCCTCCTTCCCGATTTCGGTGTCGAAGGTTAGTTGTTCCTTTCCTCCAGCATGGGTGTCTACTTGCAAAGTCTCAATCTTGCTCCGATTAGTATAGCTTCCATGGTCGCTCCAAACTGTTGAATGGTGGATAATTATTCCCTCATCTATCTCGGATATCATATTACAATTCGTAAGCTCAGTTGCATGGTGCCGCGTGTGGTTAGGTCGGTTCAACGGACTCTGATGGTTCGTTAGCTATGTCGCAGGCCAACGGAAGCTGTCACAGTCGTCGATTTTGGTTGTCGGTGCCGGAGGTCTGGGCTCTCCCGTGGCACTGTATCTAGCAGCCTGTGGTGTTGGTAATATTCCTCTCTATTCCTGAAGTTGTGCATTAACTTTAGTTTATTGAGGGAAAACTTGTGTTTTGAAACATAGAAGCTGGTTTATTAGGCGTGTGATTTCCCTTGTTAAGAGAGTGCTTTATGCCTTTACATATATTATTTATAATGAGGATATATGGCTGGGCTTCTGCATTCACTAATGTATTTGTTGCTCCCCACTTCTATCTTATTAGGTTGTTTGGGCATTGTGGATGGTGATGATGTTGAACTTAATAACCTTCATCGACAGGTACATGCACTTAGCCAGTCTGAATAATACGTACTACTTATTGGCAGCAGAACGAAGCATATATGCAGCTATCCATCAGCTAGGCAATTGTAGAGTCAATTGAAGGATTTTTTTTCTGGATAATGTCAAAATGATTTAAAACATGGCTCCATTATGCAATTGGATATTTAAATCTATAACAGTTATATGTCATATAATGCTAGTCTTATTTTTCGTTCTGGAACTTTTTTAGATAATTCACAAAGAAGCATATGTTGGACAACCCAAAGTGAAGTCAGCGGCGGATGCTTGTCGTGAGTAAGAGACTATCCTTTCGACAGTTTCTCTTCATTGGTTCTCAAGAAAAACATTTGTAATGTTTTATCCCGTTTCACTAATATTCACATATGCTATCTCAAATCAGAATCAATTCCTCTATCAATGTTGTAGAACATATTCATACTTTGAAGCCATGCAATGCTCTGGAGATTGTGCGCAAGTATCCTTTCAGAATCTGAAATGACAATGAAAAAAATATCTCTTTTTCCCCAAAATGCAGTATTATTGTTTCCAGCGCTACTAAAATAACCGTAGATATGATATAGTTGTTGATGCAACTGACAACCTTCCTACAAGGTATATGATCAGTGATTGCTGTGTTCTGCTAAACAAGGTAAACATGTTTTGTTATAATTGATGCATGCAGTAGTTTGACATGGAATTATTGTGCTCTGGCATGTTAGCTTATTAGTCGGTAAATAGGCTTCCTACTAGCTTATCAGTACGTTTTGTTGGTTTTATTCTCATTGTTCTAATCAAACTCTTATACTTTTACCTTTTTCATGCAGCCTCTTGTATCTGGTGCAGCATTAGGTTTGGAAGGGCAGGTAAATGCGTTTCTTTGCTGAATATATTGTATTTTTTTGTTCACCTTGTATTTTTTATTCATCCATTAGCTTCTTTGACAGTTGACTGTTTACCATCATAATGGAAGTCCATGCTATCGATGCCTTTTTCCAAGTCCACCACCAGTGGCAGCCTGTCAAAGATGCTCAGACAGTGGCGTTCTTGGGGTCGGTAAGTGGCACTGCTCCAACCTCATCAGAGCAGGCAAAATGTGGATTAGAATTATGCTGTGATTTTTTTCTGGTGCAGACACAAACTTTCTCATTGTTATATCGTAGGCTTCACTCCACATGTAATATTTGAAATATGAACCGAGAACTCAAATATTATTGAAGTTGAGACTTTGATAATTTCCATATAAATCCTTTACCACGGAGTGGCAAGCACATTTTATTGACCACCTCATGTTTCTGTTTTGCTAGATATTCTTGCCTCTATTGGCCAGATATAAGTGAAGACAGCTTGCTCCGTGCTTCTTGCATAATTAGTTTCTTGTCAAGTTGAATTAGCTGTTTTATCCTATGGAGTATAGTAGAATGAATACCTTGGTTATACTTGATTTAATAATTTTGCACTGATAGATTAACTCATCTTATGTTGACCAGTACCGGGAGTGATTGGCTGCCTACAAGCTTTGGAGGCTATAAAGATTGCAGCTTCTGTTGGTGAACCCCTATGTGGCAGAATGTTATTGTTTGATGCACTAGCTGCCCGTATCAAAATAGTAGGTGACTTCATTTTCTACATTAGTGTTGTTTTTGCATGAGATGAGATACCAACAATCCATTGCATTCTACTTCCTGAAATATTTTAACTCCTATTTAACAAATTATTATACATTTGCATACCTGAATATGTATCTCGTACTACATTTGCATTTTGCACAATGACTTGTTCTCGTTCCTAGACATGGTAGCGGCTATTGAGCATAAATTCACGCCATTTGCATTCTGGGGGCACTAAGTCTCCACGTTGTCAAGCTCTAACTTGCATATTTTAAACATTTTATATAACAAAATCAGTCTAATAACCGGTACCGTGTCATATCCTGTGCTAAGCAGAGCCTCTCTGAGCGTCTAATCTCTAAAGAAAAAAAGTGTACATCCATGCTGTCTGTTATGTTGAAGCACAACAAGATTTAATCCTGTTGTTGAAATAATGTGATCCCTTTTATAGCCAGATGACATGGTAATTTATTGATTTTGTTCATGCTTTCGGTTCAGATATTGTTCTTTCAATCTAATGTCTTGGAGCAATGGATTTCTTGGAACATACTATTTTTCAAGATTGTTAAAGCTATTTTTCAAGCTGTCAGTCCTTTGTCCAGTTCTTGTCATATTTTTCTGTCATACAACCTTTTATGGCTGAAGTGACAAAAAAAAAAGAATGAACATAATCTCACCAGTTTTCTTGGTTCCCAATTTGTGTTATCACTCGGATATGGGTGTTTTGTCAATGAAATATTTTAGAAATGTCATCTGGTTTCTTCATATAATTTTTTAAACCATTTCTTTGTTTTGTGCAGGTTAAGATCCGTGGAAGATCACCACTTTGCTCTATTTGTACTGAAAGTTCAGTTTTCACGCAGGAAGATTTTAGGAAGTTTGACTATGAGAGTTTTACACAATCACCCATGTCTGATAAGGTAATGTTAATTTGGTGTATGTGCACTGTGTTGCCTTATCTTGAGTGATCTTGAAATTTAGTTTGCTTCTCCTGTTGTTAAATTTGTTGCAGTCAGCACCAAGCGTGAACCTCCTTCCTGAGAGTGCACGGATCACTTGCAGAGATTACAAGAAAGTGATTGATAGTGGCGAACCTCATCTATTATTGGATGTACGACCCGTCCATCACTTCCAAATAGCTTCAATCTCCCAGTCTTTGAATATCCCTCTGTCAATGTTGGAGGAAAAGCTGCCTATGCTTGAAACCTCACTGAAGGAGACCAGGGAAGCATCGGAGTCAGACAAACAAGCTTCCTTATACGTTGTGTGCAGAAGAGGGAACGATTCACAAAATGCTGTTCAGCTTCTCCGCGAGAAAGGATTCATTTCTGCGAAGGACATAATCGGTGGCTTGCAGTCGTGGGCGGTAGATATTGATCCTGATTTCCCAGCATATTAGTGAAATTGATGTAACACTTTACTACAGTTAGGACAGTTTTGGCTTGATGCTCATGAACTTGGAAGGAGACTGAGCTTACGGGCTGAGTTCGAGTCAGTTGTTGTCTGAAATGTTGACTTATTTTAGCAACCGTTGCTTTTGTAACAGTTTGAATGCAGCCACAGCTTCAGCTATTCCAAGGTCGGCAACTGTCAGCACTATCTCTGAGTTTTCGAACCAGCAGTTGTATCTGAACTCGGCTAGGTGAGCGAATGAGAACCTTAATTTGCCACGCACTCAGCAGCTTACCACGTTGCAGGCACGCTAGTAAATAGTTCTTGATTTCCTTGATGCAACCTTCCGAATAGTTCTTGATTTCCTTGATGCAACCTTCTGCACATTATTCAAATCAATGTAGCATAGGTTTCACAGTAACCACCGGTGTTAAGTACTCCCTCCGTTCATTATTACATGTCGTTTTGGAGTTGGACACGAGAATTAAGTAGAAGTGAAAAAGATGGATGCACTAAAAACGAGGAGAGAGATAGAGATAGGGGTGTAATGGAAAGAGGGAATATTGTATTGGGAGGAGGGAAATGTGTATTGGGAAGCGAGAATGACATGTAATTGGAGAAAAGTGAAAAAGACTAGAATGACATGTAAATGTGAACAGAGGGAGTATAGAACTTCCATGCTGGTTTCCAGACTCAAGTAGCACTTTCTGTTAGCAAGGTTCGCAACTTCTAAAAAGCAAAATGAAGCGCTAGATTTTATCTCAATTAAGCACCCAAGTTCCCAATCAGTAAGAAGAGATGTCATGTATTGATAACTCAAGATACAGCACTGACTAAGCCAATGTGATTTCTGCTGCATACTATTACTTCATAAAATCAATGCACCTATACTCAGTAACTCCGAGGGTTTGGACTACATTTCATTGCCACTCTGGTTTCAAATTTTCTTCGACAGCTATATATTGGACATAGTGCCAAAAAAATAGATATTGGACGTAGTGCCAAAAGAAGATATCCCAAAAGAAAAGTATGTCATCTATGTTTGGCAGTATATGTTCTCAGGGCTGGTAAGTCATTGTTCTGCTGACTTCGTCTGATTGTCAACTTCCTCCTCGCATTCTTTAAGTAATATTTCAACAGAAGGATCATAAGTAATAGCCATGCGCAGGTATTTAGCAGCCTCCGAATTCCGACCTTGTTTAGATAATATACTGCAGATCATAGAGCTTTTAGTTATTGTAGCCCGTAATTAAAAAAAGGGAGAATAAAATTAAACGAGATGGAATACTTAAAGTTCTTAACAAATCATCTACATAATAAATACGAAACGGAGTTGAGGGGGCATTTTTGGCTGTTAATCAATTGATGTGCTGCGCTCTGCCTAGTGATGAATATTCATTATTCCTAGTGTGGTTATCACTACTCCAAATCCTAAACAGATGCTCCCATCTAAAATAACACCCAAAACGAGAAATAAATAAGCACTTCTGAAAAACAACTGCAGTGTCAAACAGAGCCAAAGCAAATAATGTGCAGATATAACATTACCACAAGCAAAGAGCTCAGGCCTATACATCACTTTGAGCAGCTAATATAGGGATGTATGTAGTCATTTGTTAGTTGTCAGGCCAATGGAAGGCTCTCTTAGTAACAAAATTATCTGAAAAGGACTCATTTACCTTCCTAGAAGAACGATCCCAGTGAAATAGCATGTTTTGTTAATAATTTTCTCTGGTTCCTTGAGCTCTGCTAACTTCTGCAGGTGATTGATTGCCATCCCAATATCACCCTACAATCAAAAAAATGATACAGTGCCTATGTTATTTACTATTATTCCTATTTCCTATGAATCAAGTCCAGATGCAGCAATACCCTACCTGCCGTTCATGTGAAATGCCTGCCCCAAAGTATGCAAGCACAAGAAGAGGATCATGTTCTTGAATCTACATCATATAAAGCATTAGATCGTAAGGTTTTTCTTTTGACCTGAGAGAGCATTAAATCCTAAAGTTAAAACCATATTTTCTCAAATCATAATTTTGAAGTACTTAAAAAGAATTACTTTAAAACAGACCTTTGGTAGAGCATGTTCAAAACATTCTCCAGCTTCAGCAAATAACCTGTTAGAGAACAGGGTCTGTCCCATTCCAATTAAAGCTGTAGATAGATCTGGGTTTTTTCTATTGCTGTCCTGTGAGGAAACAATGTCCATCACCTTCATAATTCACAAATGGAGAAGCTAACTAACATGGGATCAGACATAGCTTAACATCAACTTACCTGATCAGTGGAACAGCTTGGTCCCGATGGCCAGTCCCAAAATACTGCAATGCTTGCTAAAGAAAATAGGAAAATAAATGCTTCAGAATTCATATCAAAATAATATTTCAAGACAAAAGTTATGAAGGCATACCTCAAGAAGCTCCTCAGGTGAACTGGACTCGGATATATTACCTTCTGTAATGTTGTTACTCTCAAACATAAAATTTGGAGTGGTGTTCTCATCAGCAGCTCCATTGTCTGATGATATCAACTTCTTTTGTATGTCAGCATGTCCAAACTGTGACTGCTGTAAATTCATTACATGCAAAGAAAAATATGAAATAATAATAATTAGACAGAAAACAGTGATCCATGAGATATAGAACGCATGTAGTAACAGCCAACATGTACATGTACATACAGCAAATGGCTCTACCTGCGTCATCTCGGGGTTCCGAAGAGGAGACTTTTGTGCCCTGTAACCAAGGTGATCTGTAGTTGGCAATCCCAGCTTCTTGCGGATGACATCATTTCTGAAGGATAATTGCTGCACAGTGTTGAGTTGCTGACTGCATCACTTCCAAGTTTTCAAATTAAAATACACGAAATGTTTGTTAGGTTTTGCTATTGGGCAAAAGGGAACAAGATTTAGATGCAGCGGTATAGGGAGGGATGAAACTATGTGTTCTGAGCAACCTCTGTCTTCTTAAGTCCACTATAGCGGACCTTCTATTTTCAAGGTTTCTTTAAGACTGCCCAGGTATATAATAATTATTTTGTCTTTAATCAACAATGCTACAGCATAAACTTGTACAAATCTTTACATTTCATATATTGCAATATACACTCTACTAAATAGCAAATCTGCAGAAAGGAAACAAACAGGACCATCTTACCTATTTTTAAGATATATAAGGTGGAACATTAGTCTATCACTAAATCTTATTTACATTTTTAAAAAAATTGTGAAACAACAACCGTTGATTATGTTTTTATTGTGAGTTTTATTGAACAAATATAATACGTATGTTGGCATGGAGTTGTTAGAAAGAAAAGGTAACAGATTCCAAATTGAGCCGCTGTGTAAGGGTGGAGGAAAGAAGGTTCGGGGGTTTTCTCTGCGTGAGAAATCTTCTCTATCAGGCAATGCCCCGCAGGTCAAGTTTTCTTTTTATATTCCAAGTTGAGAAAGAAATGTTCATAATACAAACAATGGGTCAACAACTTTTTATATTCCGCATCCGCAGAAAGTGTAGTCCTAACTGAGGAAGTGGACCAGCACGTGTGGAGATTTAAGGGTTCTGGAGTCTGGACTATATTCGGCGAAATCACGCCAGGTCTGGTTCATCATTCAATCAAGACTGGGCTTGCAACGACTTGTGCTGAAACAGCGTGAACGATCATTTGCTGATTTGTGGTCAAGGAGGCAGAAAAGGTGTCAACTCCCTTGTCATCCTGACGGCCTGGCTGCTTATGCTCGCGTGTTTAATGGAGCCCCGCTATCCATCATGGAGTTCATAGTTTCATACGCCAATTTAGAGATGAGTATAAGCTTTAGTGTATGGCTGAGATAAGAAAGCTCCAAGCACTGAAGCTCGACGGGGTGAATGCTCCAGAATGAGCATCCTAGCGCGTGTGTGGTCGTTCTCTTTATGTAACGGGTAATTTAGTATTTTCTTGTGCTAACTAGTACTTGATGGTCCCAGCATGAACTAGTATTGTACAAGGGCCTTTTTCTTCTCTGTAATACAAAGATACACAGTTCTCCCATGTTTTCAAGAAAAAAATAATACAAACAATAAAAAGGTAGGAAAAGAAAAACATTCTAACCTGAGCTACAGAAAATAAACCATTTGTAGTCCAGTAGATCAGGCTTCCCTGCCAGTAAGTCAAACATTGTAAACAATTGGAATGCAGCATCTGAAATTCTGAAAGAAGGAAACAATACTGAAAACAAGTGATGGGTCTTATTTTTCAACAGTCAATTTGGATTATGACTTCCAGTAACAGTCAATTTGGATTATGACTTCCAGTCAAGTTAAAAACATATCTGACTAATCAACCCTGCTCCTAACCTAATTTCAAGGCAGGACTGCCACGGTGCCACACAAAATGTCCCTCCCCGACCCCTCTCCAACTGCAATTTCTTAATTCATCCAATGGGCTACTCTGCCAACTTTGCTGGTGACAGCGCAAGCAGGGTTTGGTGCATTTACCTGTCACCATTGCGTCACTTAATTGATTGCCATTTAACGGGACAATGTAGCATATAGAACATGCAATGGAACAATACTCCAAATAGAGCAACTTGCGCATTACAAATTTAAAGTATCTACAGAAATTATTAAATACCAAGATAATAATCAGTCCATTTTTTCAATTCAACAAACTTGAAATTTTACTTTGCAAATGAAATACGGCGAGGTGCACAAAATTCATCTCTAACTACATGGAAAAAATAAGGAACTGACCTGAGGAACCATGTATGCAATAAGAAATAATGGGACAGCAAGGATATCAAGATATATCTTATAATACTGCAAAAAAGGGGGCATATTTTAAGAACACAGAAAAAGTGCAAATTTGAATTTAAAAATAGAACAGAGTAAAAGAAACACACACAAAAAAATCTAAGTAACGGGCCACTTTACCTTCGCGAGCAAGCCAAAAATTCCTGGATAGTGCTTGATTTGAGATCCTTGAAAAGAAATCTGAGGCAAAACACCAAACAGTAAGAATCTCAGAATACATAATGCTCCTAGTCTGAGCTTCAAAAAATTATAAACCAGCATTGCTGATCAACTCAACAAGAACAGAGAAATACTTCAGATTTTACTGGAAATATTTTACCGGAATATGGTCAAATTAGACTATCCGACTTCGACACTTCAACACAATGTTCTATCCAATATAAAAATGATGATTGTTAAAAACTAACCAAACTTAAATCACCACCAACATATGATTTGTCCAACATGATAAAACGCAAACAGATATAGCTCATAACATGTTCTCAAAATTTCCATAGCAAGACACACAACCTTACACACACAATTTACATCCAAACATTATATGTAAAATTAAAGTTACTAATCAGTGATCACGAACCTACAAGAAGGAAACAAATCAGAGCAGCCATAACCCTTCAGCTTTTATTTTTTTGTGTATCTCCAGGTACTAAATGGGAAAAAGGTAAAGGCAGGGAAGGAAAATTAGCAACAGAATCTTATGAACGAAAACCAAAGAGTACCTGAACATTCAAATAATGGAGGCCAGCAACTAAGATAGGAAAGGCAAGACCTGAAGCACCATGTGGGGTCTCAGTCAGATTTTGAAACCACAGAATACCTCCCTGTTTAGTTGTCCAAAAATAAAAATAGGAAGTTAAATTTATGTTCAATCAAAATAGGAGGATGGCGAATATGAAATGAGCCATTATCAACAAAGATAGCAGCTAGTTGGTACCGCTGCAACTTTCAGAGGAACTCTCTAGGGAACTTCAAAGTAGTAGAAAAAATGTATAAGAAGAAAAGAGTACGGAGACACCTTAAACATACATTATCAAATCCAGGGTGATTAGTCAAGCACATGCCCCTTATACTCATCATCCAAAGAATGAAGCAAGGAAACTGAAATAGAAACATGAAACTGAGGATGAGGAAAATAAAACGTTAAAATAGTTTGGTCTTTAATGATTTAAAACAAGAAATGGTGGGAAAAGATATTAGGAACAACAAGCTGTAGTAAAGGTACATCTCATATAGTTTCAGTGTCAATTACAAGATTCTTAATTGATATTAGCATACGTGAAGGAAAGAATCCATAAGATACTATCGAAGTAAGTTAACCATTACCTGTACTGAAAAATAGGCGAAATTCCACAAGAAGGAAGGGCAACCGAGCTCCTTCCTTTTCTTCCGGAAGAGAGAGTATTGGTCACGTAGGCTCCGTCCAGGTAAGGGAGGGGGCACTTTTAAAAAAGATATATGAGAATGAAATAGAAACACATAAATATAAAAAAGAAACATGCACAAAATCCAAATTCAATACACAAATGTATATTTGAAAAATCTAGGCTCCCCAAACATAAGCGTATTAATTCAAAGTGTGTGATCTTATCGGTACATTTTCCAGTGGGCACTAATAATCAGAATGGGTAATCTACAGTACACTGGAATTCTGAAAATGTTGGTTTCGTCTGTAGGACACTAAACCAAAAACTTCTGTCCGCAGGACAGTGGCAGATACTGTTTTGGGTTTAATGTCCTACATACAAAACCAACTTTTTCCATTGTCCCACAGACAAACTATCCTAAAATTGAATTGCACTCGTAAACATCGCATAAAACCAATTGAATTAAGAATGATTTTCTTATCTATTTCATAAAAACAAAGAACAATTTCAATCTGATATTTTTAAATCCGATACAGAACAATTGAATTGTCCCTTTTCATTTCGCCATATGTCATGAAAATGCACTGACAAAATGAAAAGGAACAATGAGAAGTTTTCAGCACAATCACATGACAGTTGTAGAACTTACGATGTTGGGAAAGTTCACCAATTTTAGCAATCTTCTGAAGCTGTAATGCCAGGACAGGAAGTATCATTAATCTCATGGCCACAGTCGAAAGGGAAATTGTTAACCACCTGTAATGAAAAAGAAAATCAACAGTTACCTTTATAAAAAACGAATGCAAAAACAAAGCAATGAGAATACTTCAAAAGAACAAGCGCATTCTAAAATTGCTTCCACAGAATGTATTGCCGACTAGTGAGAAACGATAAAGCTTTTCCGCAGCAAGCGGCCTACCATGGTAGTCCGGTGAGGGTATGTAGCCCGTCAATGAGGTCAACCACCGTGCTGGTAGCCAAATCGGACACGCCCCCGACGCCTTCGGAGGCGGCCTTTCCCACAGCGTCAACCGAGGCGCTGGCGGCCCCATCACCGTCATCAGCGATATGCACTCCACCCAGAGTTGTTTTCCCTCTCAGTATATGCGTCGTCGCTGAGTGTTTCTTTGGCGTCCGGTCCAGGGCCGGGGTTGGGGCTGGGGCTGGAGCGGGAGTACCAGGAGAAACTTCGCGCGGGGGCGGCAAAGGGGAGCACGCGAGTGGGGAATGGAAGCGTGGGAACTTGAGGCTGGAGGTGATGCTGCTGGTGGTGACTCGGGCTTTGGGTTGCAGCGGAGAGATGGGCGATCGCGCCGGCGAGCGGCGGCGGGATGAGGCGGCGGCGGCCGAGCAAGCGAGTCGCAAGCGCCATGGGTACCAAGCCCGACGTGGCTGGAAGAGTCACAGAGGGTCTAGGCGCTTGTCACGTGCACTCTAAGCCGTTGGATTTTCACTAACGGTAGATCAATGTGTTACTAATATTTTGGACAAGACCCTCAACTCCCGTCAATTTGCATTCAAGCCTACCCTTCTTCCCTCTCTCTCTCTCGCCGAACCCTACCCAAAGGCACCTTGCTCCCAGGCCCAACCCAACTCGAACCCACCCCCAAACGGGGCGATCCACGGGAGTGCGGAAGCTGGGGCTGCGGTCCAGGCGGAGGCGGCAATATGGTGGTGACCTCTGGCGGTGGCGGGAATCCGTGGGCAAAGGAGATGACCATCCGCCGAAAGATGGCCAGGATGTGCGCTCTACACCCTGAACACTTCCAGTTCTTTGTATCTAAAGAAACAGGATTCCTTCTGTCAAGTTGCTAAATTTTATTACTTGTATTGTATGGATACGGCCTCAGATTCAACAAGACGCAGGAGCATTTTCCGTCACTGAAGGACTACAATGATTACCTTGAAGAAGTGGAAGATATGAGTGAGTTGTCTTCCCTCTTTGTAAGTCTGTATTCTTGAGTCATATTAATGGGAATGAAGAAGAGTAACACGGTTGATTGTTTGATATGCATCTCCCTTTGAAGCTTTCAATCTGATTGAGGGGATAGATGTTGAGGCAATTGAAGCTAAAATTGCGAGGTACGAAATGGAAAATCAGGAGCAAATAACCTTGTCCCGAGCAAAAAGGGTGTGTTCTTCTTTTGCTCATCTGCGATGGAGTAATGAAATTCCAGAAAGTTTCACTCTAGCCTTCTAGTCATGTTAATATATTCTGATGGCTAAAATGGTTTGTCTATTCTGTCAAATGTGTTACTTTGTAGGCTGAAGATCTTGCGGCAGCGCTTCAAGCAAGCAAAATGAACCCTGGAAAGGCTGAGGCCAGTGACTCGGTTAGTACATATTTTCATGATATTTGTTTCTGTGAAAAGTAAATGCTATAAGGTTGTGAAGATATAGGTTGAATTCTTTAGCAGTTTGTTAGAGGTCTGATCCAATCTAATTTATATTGTTGAAGTCTTCCTTTATGGGACATATTCTACACTACCACTTGGTAGTCCAACCATACAAAAACCTCTAAAAAATGTAATTATAAAATGACAAAGTGCTAAATCATGGTTTGCCAACTTTTATCATCCTTTCTCTTGACATCCTATCAAACATTGCCAGTGTGTTCTTTTCTTTATGTACATTGAAACCATGATGAATATTGATCAATATGCAGGATGTGATTTGGCAACCAAAGTTAGAACAATGATGAATATTATATTTTAGCTAATTATGAAATTCCACCTCACGATCAATGTGTATTTTATCTTCTTTAACAATAATGGTGCATAGAGGTCTTATTCTATTATACAGCTATAGGTATTGTCTGCTTTATCTGACCACCTGTCATGACTGCAAAATGAAGTTTAGAGATACTATTTTCATTTTCACTTTGCATCTTTACAATCACGGTCAGTTTCATCTGGTTGAGCCATGCATGTGTGGAATAGAACACTACTGCAAGCTTCTATTTTCTGTCATGCCTCTATACTGTACTGCTTTAACATTTTGCTCTTTTCTTTCATCAAAAGAAGTTGATGCATTGATGTGGGCTTTTATATATGCCTCTAAGATTGTTCTAGTACTCTGATTCAAAAATAGATTGATGTGGTATAAATGCCAACCTCTCTTACTGCAATTTGTTATAGGCTGCTGGAAGCTCCCAGGGCATCAGTGGGGGAGCCGGAGCTCAAGGCCAGTATGCGCCTGCTGCTGTTCCTGGTGGGCTGGCTCAACCTCGACCTACAGGTATGGTCCCCCAACCAATCGGTGGTGCATCAGATCCTCTTCAAGTTGAGGATGAGGAGACCAGGAGACTGCGCGCGGAGAGAGCAGCACGAGCAGGGGGTGGACCGCTGATATGGGTAAGAAAAGAGCACTGGAGGAGGCGTTTAGCACCATATTTATCTAGGGATCATTTCAAGGTGGTGCCCAGCCATCGGGGGTTAGTGTAGCCTTTGGACAACTATGTATTGTTGGATGATCCGTAACTTTGTCAGCCTCCGCATATGGAGTTCTTATGGAGAGGAGTGAAGCACCAATTGGCATCAAATGGTCTGGTGATTGCAAAACATCCCTTTTTGCAAGCTGGGAACTTGCAGACTGTTGTACTTGTACCTTTACTTGTCAGTACTCAGACCTGTGATGGTTCCTTTGTAAAAACACGATTATTTTGTGAGCCTTGCTTCCTCCCAAATATAATACAGTTTTGCTCTTGTGAAACTTTATTTTGAAAATCTTAAAAAATATATGAGGATTAATATATCTCCTACCATTGTTAGTGTATCATTTCAATTAATAGTTATAGCATGTCTTCTGGCCAATGAACATATTTATGCTTTTCTAGGACCCATGCTTTATACACTTCACAGGGCACTTGCAGTTCTGTTACCAAGTGTCAGGTTCCCCAAATCTTAGGTCTCAGGTACAGTGCGGACCAATGTTACATGACCACTTCAGCAACTGGCTTATGATATAAACCGTAGACAAATTGACTTGGTTAGCAACACAATTTGGCAGAACATTATTTTCCAAGTTTCAATATTAACAACAAACAAAACTTTGCCATAATGCTACTACATAAATGAGTGGTTACATTTTTTTCTAATGCGAGTTTGGACTTCTAACATTGTTACTTTAACTTGTACTATTTCCTTCTAATCAATCAAATACATTGTGCACAAGCAATAAATGAAGCTACAAGTTACAACATATAGAAATTTGGAAGGGAGCTATCTTCGCTTTGCAACTGGGCTTACTTTGCACACTTCCACATCGAATCCAAAATCCATGAGAACAAGAATCCAAGCACGTTGCTGCTCGGACAGCTGGTCTCTCGGTCCTTTGACCTCCACAAGCTTGGCTTCACCTCCGCCTTGCTCATCAAGGAAACGCCACAGCAGCAGATCAGGCATTCCACTAGACCAGCTTCTGTAGTCAACTGCTAAATGTCGGAGGAGTGATGCCAAACGATGACCACCAATGCATGCAACAACAGCTCGTAGATCTGCCAAGGAATGCCGGTCCCAGTTAACACCCCGGCAAGACGTCCCTTGGTGCAGCTCCCAGGAACTGATTAGCATCTCTTCGGCCATCCCATCTTGTATCTTTCTCAACTGGGATTCTACAATATCCTTTCTTGATTTGTAGAAGTCATCTGTTTCCAAATCAAGGGGAGCTGTCTACAAGAGAAGACCCGAATGAAGCTACAGAAAGTTCTCTAGGGAAACAAGTTAAAAACTCTGATCTGGTCCAACAATCTATCAACAGAGATCAATAAGGATATAAGACTAAATATACAAGGTTGCTCTCTGGTGACTTAGAAAAAAAACATGGCACTCTATCCACACAACAAGCAAATCCTTAGGAGCAGAATGATTGTCATCAAACTGTAGCATCAAACATATGGTTAGGTACCTCTGAAAATAAAACATGGTGCATAAGACATATACCTGAAATTTAGACTGGAACACATCTTCTACGTCAGAAAACATCACATCCCACATTAGAAGGCCAAAGATGGTCATCCAAATGCCCCCTTCTGAATGGGTACCTTGCCAACCACCTCCTTCATCAGCATAGTACTGTAAAGCCAACTGCTCTACCCCACAAAATTCACCATCATAACCATAAAACACATTCTTTGCTCCTGTTTCACAATTTAACGGCCTTCCTTCGATGTTCACCTAGTAACAAAATATGGCATTTATTATTTAGCATAGCATTACAGCCCTAACATGGGCCGAAAAAGGATCTACTTCGTCCAGAACGAGGAATATCAAGGTGATGCCGAATGAGGAATGTCAGGGTGATGCATACCTCTTTTATATTTCTCTTTATAGAATCGGAATAGATGGGGACTTTCCAGCGCCGTGGAGGTTTGCTTAAACGCAGCACTCTCCGTTGCAGTGCGAACTTTGAACCAGCGCGGACCCATGGATCAATCACTCCTCCTTCAGCTATTGAAAGGCTTTCATTTGGACGACCCACATGCTCCAAATCAACAGATAGTCTCAGTGTCCAGTATCCCCTCCGTCTATCAGAAGTAACTGTTGTAAGCAATAGCTTTAGGATCCTGATTGCATCTGTATACCTGTAAAGTATGATTAGCATGAAATATAGTTTCCCAAAAAATAGCATTACGCAAGCAGGAACATCCATATTTCAAGGAATAAGTAATGAGCCTTCAACATACCTTTAGAGCACAGCGTGGGCACTGAGCCCTTCAGAAATGAACATGCGATTTGAAGCAAGATATGATTATTTTCAAAATAAATTATGATCTCAGTGTGAATTTTCATATTTCATCATTCAAATTAAGAAACTTCAGTGGAAACCTCAGATATCAAAAGGTAACAGCCAGTTACGTGTGATCAAAACTAGCAAATACATCAATCATGTGTACATGCATAAGTTCAATCTACAAAGTCCCTCATATTTGTGGAGAAATAAAATATATTTAATTGCCTAAGCTATAAGAACGAATATGGGCGTTGGTTACAAACAATGGCAGGCCCAGGCCCATGTAAATGATGTTTTCTGGGATAATGGAAAGATATATCTACTGACAATGTCTGCTTGTATCATTCACTAAAGTAATCATTAATTTCTTGAAGCACAGGTTCATCGGTGACTCCCCTGTGTCCTGTAATGGTCTGTCATTGCAAAATGCCATATACTTGCAAACAAATTCCGCATGAAAAAGGAAACAGAACCTTACTGCTTGCCCACACATTCCACCAGCTACGAAACTAAAGCATCCTATTACATGGAATAAACCACAAGACATGTACATTCAGTCATAAAGAAGAAAGGAAATCTAGTGCGACTAAGGCCTCCAGTTATATTGCCTAAAGCGCAAAAAATTCCCTCTGAAACCTGGATATCTCAAAAAAGTCCTTGAGTTGATACACAACTTACCTGCGATCTCGTTCATAAACAGAGACACCTAATGTAAGTATTTTCGAGTAGACCCAGGAAGCACTAAAGCGTGAAAAGAACGACGGGAGAGGTTTAGATGAAGTGGCAATTTCTCTTTTAGGCCTGGTGCATAATTGATTCTCAGAAAAATCAATGCATCTTGCCACCATTTCCATGTTATTATAATCAAGGGCTTCGTCCATCACTTGTGCCACTCGAATAGCCTGTTATCAATGACACTCAATGAAATTAGAGAGTGGTAAGTTATCCTTCTCTAAAAAAGGCAAATGAAAACCCCACCTCTTCATACTGAAGTAGATCACTTCTTCCTTGAAAAATGTGGTGAGATACACAGCAAGCGTAGTCTGGGAACTTCACCAGACCAAATTCCACTAATAGAAAGGATGAAAGATCTTGATCACTATTAAGAAAAAAGAGCCTCTGCATGATAAATCGTGATTATAATTGGTGGGGGAAAGCTGTTGAATGAAATAGTACAGTTGGAAGAATAAACCGGTTAAGAAAGAATACAGTTTTATGATAAAAAGCAGTAAAGTTTCACCTGGACACGCCACAGAAGGTCATCCGCCATTTTAGAAATTCTTATACAAGCTCCTGTCCATTTTAGGATTCGCCTTGGTAGTGCTGCACTGCAAATTCCAGAGGTGAGAACTTTCATATGAGGCTATAACACCCAAGAATGCAATAACAAAGAACCTTTACCAGGTACCATCATGGTATAATGACAGAAGGGTGCTAAGAAGCTCATGTCGACGTGTGCAGGTTGTGTTATCCTGCAAAAAATAGAAGGAATAAATATGGTGTGAGAAAACATAGTAAATGATGCAAACAACCCGAAAGCCAATAGCATGAATCTATTTTATGCACAAGAAGTCATTCCATCAGTATTCACTGACTGCACAAGTTAACGTCAGTGAGCATTATTTGGGACTAGGGAGAAGATACGGATAAACGGATGTTGTTCTATTGTGTTCCTATAACTTCACAGAAAATTTGTTTTGCAGGATATGTGTCATCATGTCTGCGCCATTTATTCTGCGTCACATGGCTTCCCATGGGTTCTTGGAGTTCTTTGATTGATGCAAAAAGGCAAATTGGATCATGATCAAACTGGCACTAATCTCTTGTCAATTAGTGTATAGCCCTGAAAGTAGCAACTTATGCACACGGGTGTTTTTTCAAAGGAACTAGGCCAGCAGCTAAAATGTCAATCAAATAGTATATCAACTACACGAAATGATATAAATATTTACTCAATAGTCAATAGACCACTCGTGTATTTATGTTTAATAACACGGAAAGGTACTGAAGATAAGATTGCCAACCTTAGGAAGCTCCTTTAGAATTTCTTTCATTTCAGGAACACTTAGCACTTCAAGAATCTCCTTTGTATCATATTCTGATGGATCATCGGTGCAAGAAAGCATGTCAATATAACCTGCCACTATAGAACGAACAGATACAAGTTATAATGCAAATCTAAGTCCAGTGCAGCAATTAGTAAGATTTAAGGGATCAAGTTATTACACTTTAACTCCATGGATGCATGTTGCAGATCTGATATCTCACTATATGATAGTCCGCTCATTCGGAACCATGGCCCTGCAACAATTAAGTTATACTTTTCAGTAAACCTTGTACGAGGCTTCATTTTAATCAAGCCACTGAAGCAACAAATGCACTAAATCTGTTTCTCATTCACTGTCAATTCATATATCCTTTCTTTGTCAAGTAAAATCTGCAAACTGCATCATATATCTTCCGTAACTGCTTGAATCTAAAACTAACAGTTCTAAGGCCTCATATATCTTACATAGTTTCTCAAGTGTAAGGCTAAAAGTCCTAAAGCATCAAACTGTCAAGAATTAAATGCATGCAACGCCATATAGAAAAAAAAAAAGAATGAAACCAAATCACATTTAAAAGTTTTACCTACCACTGTTTGGCATAAAAGCTAACCTTTTCGAGTGTAAATCCTAACAAAAAGCCGTTGTCCATCATTCGATAATGACTTGAAGGAACCTGTGTAAGAGTGAGTAGTAGTCAAACATACCGCTCATCGAGAGGCTAAAGAAATGAGAGAGAGTGAGAGAGATCAACAACCTAAAAATGATTTTTCTTCATTACTAAAAACATGTGTATGGTTGGCCATAACATCCGTTATCATCACATCAAAATTTCTCTGGTATCTTGCACTGCTAGGCCGCTGAAAATTTCCTTTTCTAACAGTGTTGATGAAATTCTCCCATAAGTCATAACTGCTCCTATTGTCAGTTTCACATTTCTGTATTGTGATCTGGATCGGAACATTATCAAGCTGTTGTTCAGGAAAATTCACCACAAAACCCTAAAAACAAAAATATAAGTGAGCTAGAGGTCCAGTGGCTATAAGAGGTTTACTCATTTAGAGAAAAAATTATGCTGAAAGACCTAACTGAACCTGGATCAGAAATCCTATAGGCAAATAGAGTGATTCACGTTATCAGAAAATTTCATATGGAAAATAAGAATGGTTGTTAGTATGATAATTGGAGGATGCAATTTTGCTCTCTGGTTGAGAAAAGGCAAAAACATCCTAAACTGCCTTTATAAGGGAATTTTCTGCTAAACAAACCAGCTAACCTTTTCCACTTAGAAAATTAGAACAATAGCAAAAGGAAGAGAATTTTTTTGAGAGAGAGATGACATAAGAAGAGAACTAGTAAACATGTGGGTTGATTTATTAGTGAATGCAGCAACTTTAATGACAACATAACATGGTTACAAAAAAGCTGGTTTATGGCATTAGTGAGCATTCATTAAGATGCAGTCTTGAACATGATACGGTGTTACGTCAGCATGATGCATTGGGTTTTACATTAAAGCCGCGTACATAAGTAGTATAAGTTAGTGGCCATAGACAGCAATATAAACAGAGAGTTTTACCTTGCATTCAACTAAATGTTTGTCAAATAGAGGAGACAAAATTTTGGCAAGCTCACGAGGCAAGTATCCAAGCATCTCCTTATATTCAGACGCTGCATATAGCACCTACAATGGTGTTACGAAAATTCCTAAATGAAAGGCATATCAACATAAAATTTTTATCTAGAAAAGATTGAAACCTTGATTGCATCACGGTCCTTAGCATTCTGCGGATCTCTCTCTACAGTAATGCCTGCGCCTTCTTGCAATTCAATGTTTTCATGGAATTTCCGACCCACTATCACAGTGTCAACTGTTAAAGTTGAAATGGAGTTTGTGTTTGTGCATGATTCAAGGCTGGTAGAGGTTGCTACTGTTTGCAGCAGGCTAGCACAGCAGTGTTCTATGGAACCATCATTAGCAGAATCATTCAAATTTGCTAAGACAATATTTGGAGGTGCGACGACATTAAAAGTATCACAAATATCAACTGAACCATCCAAAAAACCAGTTGATGAAACAGAAGAACTAGCCTTTGAATTCCCAGGCTCACTATCTAATGAGAAGAATGCTTGATCACTAGATGAATCTTCGTTGCTCTGATTTGTACTTTTCGTCTCAAACTCATTGTCCAAACTCTTTGAAATGGGCTCAACAGCAACCTTTTTACTAAATCTGAAATTCAGAAGGCTGCTCTGAGTTAACTTCCGTTTCGCTCCTCTTGTAAGGCATATATCTGCACAGTCAATGCCCACATATGAGAACTTCTTAATATCAAGAAGGGCATGCAGGCTCTGCATCCCCAAACACTGGCAATTCCACCAGATTATTTGTGCACCAAATTCTTAAGTTTACATGATTTTGTTTGTGCACCAAATAATTCAACAGAACAAGAAAATGACTGATTCGGAGTAGATCAGTGCATGAGGGTAACAAATTTCAACTTCCCGAGCAGCCAAACACTTCGTTGTGTGGATTAGAGCAGACAGGTTTGTTGGGTTTTCACCCTTTTTTTTGTCATGCCAACATTTTAGTCCGCATCCTACACGCATTTCTGAATAAATTCAATCATGCCTAGTAGTATCCATTTTCTATACTGGCAAACGAAAGCATTCAAAATTCTTTCGTAATAAACAAGGGGTTTGTGGATGGACCTAGGTGAGCGTTCATGCAGTAGTCCGACCCGCGGATGGACTCGCCACAGACGGGGCAGGGCACCCAATCCGCGCCCCCTCCCGACGACGGACCGGCCGCTTCTCTAACCGCCTTGCCCGAGCCTTCTGCATTGGCCTGTACAAAAATGGAGAAGCGTCACAAGGCCGGTAGCATCGGCAGCGCATTTCGTGTGTTTTCGGGGCGTGGGGTTTGACTTCAACCTGAGCGGGGGCAGGGGAGGATGGGGAGAGGAGGACTGCGAGCGAGGCGGGGAGAGGGGAACGTCGGCGCCGGCCGATGAGGCGGACCAGGCTCTCCCGACCGGTCAGCATGGCCGCCGGTGAGGAGGTGATAGGTGGTGGCGGCGGCGCGGTGGGGACCCGAAGCAAGTGAGAACGCGCGCGCCGTATTTTTTCAGTATGTTTTTGGTATTTCGCGCGGCGGCGCCGTGGGTTAGGCTGGAACGGTGGATGGTGGTGGGGTCACTAGGTCTGTTTCTAACGCCGTTTATGACTTTTCTGTAGGCACATGGATCATGATGAGCCAGTGACTACTTTGTTTTATATTCCAAATCTATTGCTGATGTGCCCTATGACTATAATAGGTAAAAGTGCTATAGTGATATTAGTAGTTTTAGCTAACTCATAGCTTTTAGATAGGCTGTGACATTTTTGAAAGTGAGACGACAGCCTATCTAGCTAACTCAACAAATGTTCACTCTACATCGATGTTAATCTACATACTTGTGTATCTAAATTTTTAATTTAAAAAATAATGAACTTAAAAATAAGAGTGATAAAACATAACTTGTGTATCTAAATTTTATTGTGTATTCGTGCGTGCATGAGAAATGTATTCGTGTGTACCAAATACAATTCATTTTCCAAACGAACACAAACTTGTCACAACCACATTGAGGCAGCGTTGATCATTCTCAATCACCCTATCCTCCAAAACCAAACACGTCATCAATTTTTATTTGTGGCACTAAACACGCCATCAAATTGATGAGCCCGGTCAATAGAATAGCCACGATAACCAAGCCGATGAGGCCCACGGCAGTGTGGTCCTTGCAGAAATATCCGTCTCAGTGTCACGTCTTCTAGAAAACGCCGTTAATCTCGGCACTGTGTGTAATGTAAGAAACCTAGCCAAATTTATCCCCTCCCTCCATATCCCCCGTCGCTATCCTCACCGCGTTGCCGGATTGAGCTCGGTTTTCTGGAACCTCGCTTCGCCGCACGGCACAAAAGGCACGGGCGCCTCCCCTCCACACGTTTGCCGCCTCCCGATCCACAGCCGCCGACGCCTCCGCCGACACAGCCGCACCTTCTTCTCTCGCCGGCTCGTCCTCGCCCTCGCCCTCCTCCATCCAACCGTCGGAAGCCAGGCTCGGTAGCTTTTCCCTCATCGCCTCGCCGGCGGCGCGCGGCACGCACCCGGAGCCGCGCGGGCTCTCCTGATTCGTCGTTTGCTGACACAGGTGCGTCTTGTGCTCGCTCAAGAGGCGCTCGATTGCTCCTCCTCGCGAGGCTTGTGCGTCCCTCGTTTTGGGGTGTGTGTGTGTGTGTGATCTGAAAGTTTGGCTGGTGCTTGCAGGGGCCGGTTCGGCGCGGGTATGGCGGCGAGCGCGCGGGATAGCGCGGCCGCGGCGGCGGGACATTACTTGGCGGATGAGCACGACGGCGGCGCATCGGACGGAGAGATGGACGTGGAGGTGGAGGATGAGTTCCACGACCAGGACGCCGACCGGAGGGACGGCGGCGCGGACGGCGACGACGACGACTACTCATTGGTCGGTACAACCTTCATCGGTGCTTTTTGCTTTTCCTGTTTCGATTTCACATCTGAGGAGGGTGACTCGTGATGTGCCGCTTTATTCTGGATGGATTGGCTAAGCTTCTGGTTTTCTTTATTCATCTAGTAAAGTCGATCTTGAGACAATACAGGGTTGGGTGGGTGTGTGTCTCACAACCATAATCTATCTTCATCCGTACTGTGTTCGTTTTATAACAAATCAGTTGCTTGTGTTCTAATAATATAATTAAGTTAGATTTATGGTGTGGTTGTTTTCGCAATGCTACGATGAACGTTGTAGGCATGTGCAAAAGTAGTTGAAAACAAGAAGTTGATATAAATTTATATTCTAGTATTAATTTATGATTACTTTTATGGGTGTGATTGTGCTGACAATGCTAGGATGAACGCTGTGGACATGTGCGAAAGCTGTTAGAAACAAGAAATCGATTGTTCATATACAATGACAGAAGCAGACCAAGTTAACTTTGCCTACTGCCAAGCAAATTGTACTAAATTTCAAAACGTGTCACACTAGTAACGGAAGCTTAGTCCAGTGATATACCCATTTGAGTGTAAAAAGCTATTTTAATTTGCTGGCTAAATTTCAAATTGGAATTTTCCTCATATAGTCTTCTCCTGCTGAGTTTTTTATGTGTTGAGGAGACTTGATGTTGACGGGGTTGTGGGCAAATTATTTTTGGCCAATCATGTAGCTCTAGATTTCTATCTTCTCTTCCTTTGTGCTTATCTTCAGCCAATAATGACTTGGTTTACCGTCCTCTCTGATATGTCGCTTTCATACAAAGCATTTATTGCAAAATTTTCTGTGCCCAACATGGCACGGCGCTGTAGGTGCTTTTTTTTCATTGCTGGTTGAATTGGCTATGACCACAGGGCATAACGCGTGATTTTGAATTAGGAGATAAAACTGATGTCTTGTTCTTGATGATCGGAGTTAATACTAATTCACCTTTATAATTAAATGTTTACTTAGTTTGGGTCATGTTTCTGGTGTATGTAAGAATCACTTGCACTACAGTAGCTTAGCCAATGATACTCATGACTTGGTACTGGTTCCTGTAGTAGTCAATGTCAAGAAGTTGTGTTATTCCTGGAATATTTTTTTCTTGTCTCTTCTATATTTTAAAGCCGAAATGAAAGGCACAGTGATTTTTTTTCAACTCTCCAAGGTTATTCACATACCTAAATTTTTATTGTGTAATCTAATATATTAATAATGCTACAGCTCACTAGGATATCTGACACGTCGGCAGCTGAAGCAAGGGCAGGAAAGGATATACAAGGCATACCATGGGAGAGGCTAAACATAACTAGGCAAGATTACAGAAAAGCTAGGTTGGAACAATATAAGAACTATGAAAACTTCCCTCAATCCAGAGAGCTCATGGATAAGGTCTTTAATACCATCCACTCTATTTATAAATTGTTGTTTTATCTTTCCAAATGTTCACATTTCCTAATAACTTTCTTTTTATTTCTTTAAGTTGTGCATGCAAGTGGAGCACAGCAGCAAGTATTATGAGTTCTACCACAATACTAGATTAGTAAAGCCGTCAATTCTCCACTTTCAGGTAATGTGTCATGTGCCTTTCTTTTAATGCAGGGTATGCAGTCTTTAGCGTAGTACTTCTGTGATAAAGGACTAGGATTATCCATGTTCCTTCTTTGTTAACTTTCTACCTGCTGGTAGGATTTTTATACATGTTAGTTGGAAATCTGAGGAATAAAATAAAGTATAATGGTTATTTTGTGGTTATAATAGAACTCTACATGTCACTGAAAAAACAGTAATGAAATTTCTAGTTGTTAACATGAATGAAATGGTTGAGTTAGTCACTTAGTCTTATGAATAATGGCTGAATACTGATGAACTATTTCTTCTGTGCAGCTTAGGAATTTGTTATGGGCAACCTCAAAGCACGATGTCTATTATATGTCAAATTCCACAGTAGGCCACTGGTCATCATTGTCGCAAAATGTATCAGAGGTCCTTGACTTCTCAGGGCATGTGGCTCCAGCGGAGGTAACACTTGCCTCTAATTTCCTGTTTGCAGATAAAATATTCATGCCTGAATTTGAACAGTTCTCAGCTTCTAATTGTTAATGTAAGTATGTTTTTTTAACACAGAAACATCCTGGGAATTTATTAGAAGGGTTTTCTGGGGTTCAAGTAAGCACCCTTGCTGTGAATGAAGGTTTATTGGTAGCTGGTGGTTTTCAAGGAGAGCTAGTTTGCAAGGTAAGAAACCACTGAAGACCCAGGTGTAAATTTTGGCATGCAGTATTTGTTTAGTATATCCTTCTCCCATTCAGTAGGCTATAGTTTAAGAATTCAGTTTGCTTTCTATATCTCTTTTATACTCTCAGTTTCTTGTATATTAAAGATCTAAAATGAAATATGGAAGTGAAATAATTCTTATATTCCCAGTTCCGTACTTTCAAGGCATACTCATTACCTGCAGTCTTCTTGTTTTGCTTTAAGCTTTGTAAAAGTAATTCGTAAAGCTCACTTGCTCAAAATTTGTTTGTGTTTATCCAGAGTTTGGCAGATTGTAATGTTAAATTTTGCACGAGGACAACTTTGAGTGACAATGCTATAACGAATGCCATTGATATACACAGAACGACTAGGTAATAAAGGTTCTACTTTCAGGATCTTTCTGTATATGTACATTGCAATGAAAGGCTGAAAGTCTGAAATGTTTCGCAGTGGAAGCTTGCGCATTACAGTATCCAATAATGATTGTGGCGTTCGTGAATATGATATGGAAAGATTTCAGCTCTTGAACCACTTCCGTTATAATTGGCCAGTAAATGTAAGTTCTATCTCATTAGGGTCTAGAATAATTTCAGGTTCTTTCATCCAAAGTTGATTTTTCTCATTTACTTTCTTCCTTAATAACAGCACACCTCCGTAAGCCCAGACCGGAAGCTTTTGGCAGTAGTTGGAGACGACCGGGATGCTCTTCTTGTGGATTCACGAAATGGAAAGGTATTTAGCTATCTGCTTATTCACTAGCCATTCTGTCATTGCATTGTTATTTGGATCTTTTACTCAATAAAATGTAATGATTGCTAGACAGACAAAAGGCATGGCACTTCTTAGCTGAACAGAGTCATTGAGCAAAAATGCTTAATTGTTGCTCTTTGTAGGTGACTTCTACTCTAGTTGGCCACCTGGACTACTCGTTCGCTTCAGCATGGCACCCTGATGGTCGCACCTTTGCGACCGGGAACCAGGACAAGACGTGCCGAGTCTGGGACATCCGCAACACGTCAGCTTCGCTTGCAGTCCTGAGGGGCAACATTGGGGCAATCCGGTGTATCCGCTACTCCTCTGATGGGCGCTTCCTGCTCTTCTCAGAGCCCGCTGACTTTGTGCACGTGTACAGCGCCACTGCAGGCTACAAGAAGCGGCAGGAGATCGATTTCTTTGGCGAGGTGTCCGGGATCACACTCAGCCCAGACGATGAGTCCCTGTTTGTGGGTGTGTGCGATCGTGTCTACGCCAGTTTGCTGCAGTACAGGATGATCCATCAGTTCGATTATCTTGACTCCTACATGTGAAGGACTTAGCTTGCTGTTTTGTCGGCTGCTGGTCGTGTGCCACTGCTCACAATGAGGCGGTTCTAGTGCGCAGTTCAGGGAATGTATCTGCCTGTTCAGGTTGCACAGGTCGGTGAGCTCCACTACTGAGCGGAGCGAGACTCGAGCGAGTCTACCATGTAAATATTAGTTAGCTATTGAGGACAAATAATGTATGGACGCATGCGCAGAAATGTAACCTTTCTTTGAGTGGATAGTTCCAGATGGATCCAAATATTACTCTGAAATTCTTGGGGTCACTTGTGTCATTGTCGCCACAGTTCCTTAAGTTGAATCTGGACGTCCAGAGGTTCAGAGCATTGTGTTGCAAGTCTCTAGGAAGCAAAGCACGATATTGTTTACTAGTTTAGGTGCATGTTAACAACCATTACTTATTGACTGACGAGATTAGTTCTCATGGCAATGCAACGGCCAAAGTTATACCGTTCTTGAGGAAAAAATATACTCACTGTTGGTCTCATGGTGATTTATGTTTATCTCTTATCTGATCTGGATAGCTGGTTAAGTGGTTAGGATTAATGTAATTCGGTCTCTCGGCGTTCGGTTTTTTAAAATCAATACTTGAACTAGTGATGATTTTATTAGATATCCGAAAAGTTTTGGAACCTAAATTTCGGTTATGACCGAAGTACTTTACTTTTGACCACCTCACAATAAAAATGCATAAAAATATTAGATCATTGTTAACCATCACAAATAGACATTTAATAATTAAGTTATACTCCCTTCGTCTCATCACAAATAAACATTTAATTAATTTATACTCCCTCCGTCCCATCACAAATAAACATTTAATTAAGTTATACTCCCTTTGTCCAATATATGTGTCACTATGGTATCCGTTAGGGGTGGGCAAAAAAACCGAGACCGAAAAACCGGAACCGAAAAAACCAAAACCGGGACCGAAAGAACCGAAATTTCGGGTATCGGATAATATTTCGGGTAAGTGTATTGGATAACCGAAATTTTCGTTCAAAGTTTGGGTACCACCCTCGGATACCCGAATTACCCAAACTACCCAAACAACACCTAGCACAAGGCCGATTCACACAAATCGTTCCATTACGATTAATTAATTATTAACTACACTATACACATGTTTAAATTGGTTTAATTCCATGTCAAAAGGATACAAGTTAGACCTTATTGTAACATATATATTAAATTATCACGAATTTTTGAAACTAGTTTACATATTTGTGTGTATGTTTGGGTATTTCGGGTATGACCGAAGACCGAACCGAAATTTAAGTACCCAAATAATTCGGGTACCAAAAATTTTTGTGACACTTTGGGTATTGATTCTTCAAGACCGAAATTTAGAGAAGACCGAATTACCCGAACCGAACGGGTAGACCGAATGCCAGAGCCTAGTATCAGTGCCAGTCAAACTTTCTTAAGTTTGACTACATATGTAGAGAATATTAATAGTATTTAACAATGTATCTAATGATACTTGATATGTGGTATAAACTATTTTTAGTATATATTTGATCAAAGTTATAACTATTTGACTCATTTGGAAACGAGAATGACACTTATTCAGGGACGGAGGGAGTAAATAACATACTTATCAAAAGTTCAAAAGTTATAACTATAGTGATAAACTCTCTAAATTACATTTCAAAAGTTGACTAAAAAATTATAAATAAATTTAAATGATGAGCTACGTGTTTAATAACTTCAGTTATTTGGGTACTTTAGGTACCTGGCTCTAAGATCCGAAATTTAAGTTAAAAGTTTGGCTAGTTAGATTCTCTACCTAACTACTACACGGTATCTGGAATTTTAGTTATTTCGATTTCGATTTTTTCGTTCCTCTCTTTAGGTATCAGTTTTTATATCCACTCCTAAATGTAATGATCCCACACCTAACAGTCCTAAAAGAAAAAAAGGAAAACTAACAGTCCGGGGAGATCCTAACCATTGACTCCTCATCCAACTGCTGCTTGGAGCCGATGCACGTTGCGCTGTGCACTCTTGCCGCGGTGCCTACGGTCCGCTAGCCCACATCAAGCGCTTCTGGCAGTCAGGGTCTCATAGTCTCATCCAGTCCGCGGCCTCAGCCGCCGCAGAGCTCGTTCCAGTCCCGAGCCCGCCAATGGCCGCGGCGTCGGTGGCCTTCCCTTTCCCCGCCTCCTCATCCTCCATAACCGACCCCGCCGCGCGCCGTCACCGCCAACCCGCTACCCAGACGCTCCCCACGGCCCGGCAGCCGCCGCTCGCCGGGAGTGAGGCCGGCGCGGCGGAGAGGACGCGGCGTGGGAAGGAAGTGGACGTGGATGACGAAGAGGCGGAGCGGCGGCGGAAGGAGGAGGTCAACCGGAAGATCGCGTCCCGGAAGGCGCTGTCGGTTATCCTCCGGCGCGAGGCCACCAAGGCCGTCCTCGACACGCGCAAGCCCGGCAAGGGCACCCGCCGCCTTCTCCCCCGCACCGTCCTCGAGGCGCTCCACGAGCGCATCGCTGCCCTCCGCTGGGACTCCGCGCTCAAGGTTCTGCTCCTCCTCCCACTCCCCAGCCCTTAACTACGACCGGTTGCTCGATTGCAGCGCGCATTGCGTTCTTCTCTGGACAGAAACAGTGCTCACCCTTGTCGCACCCATTGCCGCGCAGGTGTTCGAGCTAATGCGAGACCAGGTGTGGTACCGACCGTACATCGGCATCTACATCAAGCTCATCACCATGCTCGGCAAGTGCAAGCAGCCAGAGAAGGCGCACGAGCTCTTCCAGGCGATGATCGAAGAGGGCTGCGCGCCCAACCTCGAGTCCTACACGGCCCTTGTCTCCGCGTACAGCAGGAGCGGCCGCTTAGGTGAGGCGTTTGCCTTGCTTGATCGCATGAAGGCAACCGCTGGCTGCCGGCCGGATGTGCAGACATACTCGATTCTCATCAAGTCCTGCTTGCACGCCTATGATTTCGAGAAGGTGAAGAGTTTACTGGCAGATATGACACAAGCGGGTATCCACCCCAATACTGTGACATATAATACATTGATCGATGCCTATGGAAAGTCAGGAAGGTAAATGACAGCACAAACCTGTATAGTCGATAAACATTACCTTATATTTGATAGTATTTGGTAAGCGAATTCTTAAAAAGTTTACGAGTTAACAATTCCAGTAGGATGCACTGTGTTTCCCTGAAACTTCTATTTTAGTTACCACACTTCCAGAATTCTTAACTCTGCACTAATAGAATAATCAAACTAGAATTCAGAGCAGCACTTTCATTCTTTGCATTTTGCAATTCTAGTTATTACTGAAATGAGTTCCATGATGCATAATTCAGTTAACATTGTTTTATTTTTAGGTTTGCTGAGATGGAATCAACTCTTTTGAAGATGTTGTCAGAAGATTGCAAGCCTGATGTATGGACAATGAATTCTACTCTTAGAGCTTTTGGCAGCAGTGGTCAGATTGAAACCATGGAAAGCTGCTATGAGAAGTTCCAGGAATCCGGTATTACTCCGAACATTAAGACCTACAACATCTTACTCGATTCTTATGGTAAAGCCAAAATGTATGAGAAGATGGGATCTGTGATGGAGTATATGCAGAAGTATTACTACTCTTGGACAATAGTCACATACAATGTAGTTATTGATGCATTTGGAAGGGCGGGAGATCTTGAGCAAATGGAATACATATTTAGACTAATGAAATCGGAGCGTATAAAGCCCAACTGTGTTACACTATGTTCATTGGTTAGAGCATATGGAAGGGCTGGGGAAGTTAAGAAAATAAAGTCAGTGTTGAGGATTGTCGAGAATTTGGACATAACATTGGATGTTGTGTTCTTCAACTGTTTAGTGGACGCATATGGGAGGGTGGGAGCCTTGGCAGAGATGTGGGAAGTTCTTGATTTGATGAAAGCACGGCGGTGCAAACCAGACAAGGTAACATGTACCACCATGATCAAATGGTTTCTCATCAAAGGAATTGACGATCATCGTGTTCAGCACCTACGTGAACTCAAAGCTGGGCGACATAAGGATGATATGTAGGATTGTATGTATAAACACAAAAGCAGCTCATTTACTAATGATTTTTGTTAGCAATTCATGGAGGTGGAATCAAGCTGTGTCACAGCTTAAGTTTATAGAAAGGCATCAATCCCACTCTGCTCCTGTGTATCATAAGTTACCGGCTTGATACTAATGAAGTAAATGTTCTCAATATATTTATGAGAAGTACTTGCAAACTTGGTTTTACAATTTCGACAGCAGATGCATCTGTTGGTGTTTATTGGTCAGGAAAGCTACCAGTGGGAATGCCATTTTTGTGAATGAAATGGTTTCTTTAAGATTGAAGCAAGTTTTAATGATTGAAGAATCATGTAGAAATACTGAAACATGAAGATTAGCCTTGTGATTTGTCAAGAGTGGAAGTTTTTAGAAGCAAATGGACAAGAAGCATTTGGGTACATTGGTCAGATTTCACTCTGTTTTTGTGACTTTCAGACTTATGCAAAGATGTTCATCCTTGCTCATTCCAGGAAACTACTTTAGGTGATTCTTTGATATTTCACCTAACACTGTGGCTTGCATTGTCTTGCCAATAAAGAGAATAAGCACCTAACGTATTGATTGACCGGCATTCTTCTAAAAGGAGATTCTCCTTGACCTTTGTACAGCAGGGCTTCAAAGGTTATGTCATGGAGACGCTTCTTGGAACAGCCATTTTGTTTGAAACTTTGAATAGATGCACAGTTGCTTCCGATAGTAGCTTTATCTTTTAGTGAAGTTCTCAATCAGTCACTCTAGTCATGATACAAAAAGTACTTTCATGGAGCTTTTAAGTATCGTCACCTCCTAATGGTTCGGTTGTCATGGTACTGAACTCCATACTTGTGAACCAACCAATGCAGTGGAAGGAGTCATCCATACCTTTTTGTCATACTGCAAACTAGTAAAGTCAGAGATATGAGGCAGTACTTTCTTTTCCACAACAAGTTGTTGTAGAGATATCAACATCTCAATATATACCAAAGGAAGTTCAAATCAGATTATGAGTGGAAAAAAACAGGAAACAACAGCAGGGGCTTTGTGGCTAAGAATTGATTACAGAGATGCTATTTGCTTCTTGATTGAAGCTTTTCCAGAGTGTTTTGCAAAGGGGAATCCACCAATGGAAGTGCAAATTCGATTTTCATGAGGACGCAAATTGTGTGGCCCGAGGGCGTAGAGATCTTCAATTATGAGGTGGGTGGGGCATCGAGGTAGCTGGAGACAACGCCGCTGGAGTAGGACGACGAAGGGGATCGGGTGGGGCTGATTACAGGAGTCAGGGAGGCTGGTGCTACTGTATCAGCACCGGCCAAGAGGAAGGAGGAATCCGTGAGGATAATTCGTTCTGTAACTCGCACTTCACCTTGCCACAGACAAGCTCCATCGTCGGCGTCGCCTCCGCCATTATTGCTTCACTGCGGTGCGGCTAGGAAGACAAACATAGGTGGCTGCAGTAGCGGGCTCCGCTCGTCCACCTTGGAGGAGCCGGGTCGAATCGGCCTATGGACCTCCTGCACTTAGCGCTCTTTCACCATGGGAAAGCCTCCCGCGTCCCGCCAGAACCAGAAGGCAGGTGAACAGGGATATGGCAGCAGCCATGGATTTCCGGTCTTTTCGGATCTTCGCTCCACCAAGGGAAAAGGCATCTGCGCCGACATTGAAAGCAACATCATGGGCAAGGCGGAGGCCTCCGTTAAGCAGGTTGTGAATTGTGATTTCGTCAGCGCAGGCCTCCAGCAACTCCAAGGCATTCCGGTTGCCAGTATGGAGATGGAGGATGGGTGGTGGCTTGTTGGGTGGAGGCAATCACTGATGACATTGCGCATTGACAACTCAGATACCTGCCAGAGCACTCCCCATTTGGAACTGGTATCACGTATCAGCGTAACTGATCATGTGGTGTTGTATCTTGAGATACTTCGATCTATCTTATCTATGATCAGCTGCAAGAGTCTTCACTCTTCAACCGTGTCTGGACTAACACATGGGTAAGTGCTGTGTTGCACTGCTGCTGATAGACGAATCCATTTGTAATTCTGAAGCTTCTAATGGGAAAAAGAAGAGAACCACTGAACCACTTGTCTACAGCCTCGCAAATCGTGAGTTGCTATAGTTTAGTATTTATTTGGTGTCATGATACTATGTGCATTACTGAATGTGCCTGTGACCTGTATGTTTATTACAAAATGTATTAGCATCCAACCATGAACCATTGATAAGCTTCATCCTTCCATCAACCGTGTCAGTCCAAAATTTAATATGGAATCTCAGATCATGTGCGGTGTTGTACGAGCACTCATTATTTAGTACTCTTCTGATGATCTGATCCCGGATTAGTGCATGTGAGCTTTCCAACTCAGATAATTCCATTAGGCAACTTCACAATCATGACTGCTTGTATGATGTTTCTGAAAATGTTTCTGCAACTCATACTGCTACTGAACTCCTAAGTCCTAAGTCATGATATGTCCAAATTTGATCATATCCATTTTTTTGAACATGTACAGCAGGGGAAACCCCTGCTGCGGTAGATATATATTAATATAGAAAAAAGGAACAGAAAAGCTTCTGGGTGCTCATCAAACCCACTGTACAACTTGGAGAAACCGAAAACAACCCCCAAGAAGGGGGAAAGAAAGAACTATCTATACAAGTTAATAACAGAATTGAAATCAGTTTGTTTTGCTTGTGTCATCCTGTGTGCTTGCATATCTGCTTCCGAAATGAAGTTGCGTTTCCAGCTGTTGAAGGTTGGTATACTGCGATTGAAAATTTTGTTATTTCGCTGTTTCCATATGTGCCATGTGGCCATGAATGAATATGATCATATCCATATTGTGCAGATATGCACCCTTTATGTTTTTTTTTATTCTTCTACTCTGCACCTTGCCATTTTTAGGAGATTTGCTTCGCTTCAGAAACCAGTCTGATGTTGGCAGATCGCCACTGAAGGAAGTAGGCAGTAGTATCTTTGGTCAGCGTCCATTGTTGATGCTGGTAGTCTGGTACTGATATGGACCTACTGCTCCATCTATTAAAACAGTAACCTTTCACTTTAACACACTGAATTAGTGTTACTGCACGCACATACTGCATTCAGTTATGTTGCTTACTCTCCCTCGCAAAAAAAAAAAGTTGCTTACTCTGGCTGGGTTATCGGTGGTAGTGGGGCAGACGTAGAAACTGCAACCCTTCCTGGGCCAAACACAGCTAATTGCTTGCGTTCAGATCCTCTGCAGTAATGCACCCTCACCGACATGTGGCTTAGCTAAAGTACAAAAGAACTGGTATAATCCCATATAAAGCCATGTTATCCGCCTTAGTGGGGAAATATATTATGCATTATGCCAACGAGCCATCTGATCGTCATGCACCGATCATGTGTTTGTTGTCTGTTGTTGAGGAAACTAAATAAGCAGTCACAAATTATCTTTAAAAAATACTTTTGAGATTGTCCTTTTGGTTAGTCACCTGAAAGTTGAGATGGGAGGAAAAGGCCCATTAGTGCAATAGGATTTTTAGCAGTTTCCCTTGTGAAAGAAAAAGGAATTATGTGTTTTTGTTCACATGAACATATGTGATAGCCAAAAGTTTCTATTAAGCTGAATGCAGTCAAGCAACACACTACTATAATATACTTAAGAAGTATGCCACTGCATCTGCTTCCTCTAGACTTTGTCGATGTCCAGATCGACATCAAGTTGAACTGAACAAAGTAGCACGATCCAGACTGTATAGTGGAGTGACTCCTTTATTTTGGGTGATGTATCAAATGAATGGATGGCTCAATAATTGTCGAGACTAATCCCTAAATAGGACTTGGACGAGACTCTGCTAATGATCAACTTGGACCAAACAAAAGAGTAAGACAACAGAGTTTTCCATCTGGAAGCAGGCCAAAGCAAGGCGTTGAACCTTTCTTTCTTCCCGGTGTTTACCCGCCAGTCAGTAAGTCCAGTCCACCCGCTGTCGCTTTCCATTTCTGACTTCGCAGAGAAGACGGGCTCAAGGATACCGGGCTGTTGCTGGAAACAGACGCAAAGGCAGCGCAGCCATGGATTCCCGAGCAAGCATCCACCCATGTTCCCTGTGTAGCTAGCTAGATTGTGATGCTGAAACATCTGGGCCTGTGCTGCTTTTTTCCCATGCAGCTTTTTATTTTCTGTTTGGCAGTTTTGGTTCATTTCTGCGCTACTATACGTGATATTTAGGCAGGATTTGAGAGATCTTATATATTACGATGACTTTCATTCTTTTCTTGTTTTGGTGGAAGAGACACTAATACTGTGGGAATTACTTTTGCATATTATAGGTCTTATTTTAGCATATCTTGAACTTTTTACAGAAAGCTAAGTATTCCAATTCATAAGCAAATAAATAAGTCTGACTTCCACTTTTTTTCAGTCACTTTTAATTAATGATGTAGAGTGGTTTGGTCCATGTTTCTTTCAGAGTATTTGGATCATGGTTTCTCTACAGCCTACCTACAGAATATAAACATAAATTGGGCCAAAAAGACCTTATCAAATATTCTATACTGTATTAGTATACGTTGTAAGATGTTTGCAACCACTCTTATTAAGAGGGGGCGGTTCAATCAGTGCGCTCCAGTTCCAGTGAGAGGCCATCTGTGTATATATAATCGCTATGGTATCAGAAATATATATTTTTTGGCAACATAATAACTCCAACTTTAACTTATATACTAGTATTTTTTTGAAACCCTATATACTAGTATTATCAAGGAACAACGGCAGTACTTAAAGGGGATCTTGACAATCTCTCCTGTGTTTCTTTTTTTTTTTGAGAATCTCTCCTGTGTTTCAGCCCTATTGAAACCGGGAAAGGGAAAGTAGTACTACTAGTCGCAGCCCTCTGCCCTGATCGAGAGGGCAACCACAACGACCAGGAAGAAAAAACCATGGAGAGAATGTTTCAAGCCGACGACCATCGCACACGTGTCTATCTACTCTACCGCCGGGTCCCTATACGTGATTCATTTCGGGACGGAGAGGTGAACGGGTCGGGAGCGAACGCCACTGACTCAGTATACGTGCAGGACTTGGTACTTGCTCCGCCACGACTCGTTCCGTTCTCAAGTCTCAACAGGGGACACACACACACACACACTTGTCAACCGCTATCCGGAGAGAGATTATTGGACGCCGCGTTGCATAACGCTCAGGTCCGTGCACCGCCGCGCCGGCTGCCGGTCGCTGCGATGTCGCTGTGTCTCAGTGACTCTGAGTTGTGTTTCCCGGCATTTATAACTTCGGAGTCTTCGGTGACCCTCAACGTCTCTCTCGTTGCTCGTTCAACTCGGCTAGCAAAGCAAAGCCAGATCCTGCATTGGATTGGATCGATGCCTGTACTTGCGAGGACACCTGCTGCGCGAAGGCAACAGACAATTTGCCGGCACCGAACTGAACCTGCAGCTCGCACGTCGCCGTCGTCGTCGCGCTCCCCGTCAGCGCAGTTCTTCTGGATCGGGCGCGCAGAGCGGTGACCTGACCCCTCTCTCTGGTCCGGCCAGAGACAATGCCGTTGGTGCTCGCTGCGGCGCGCATTGCCCCATGCCACTGCCGCTGCCTGGCTCGCCCCGCCCACCCAACCGTTGGTTGCCGCCCGGCGGTCGCTTTTTGAAAAAAGAAAAAAACCGGCTCCACCGCGCTCGCGGTACGGGATCATGATGGATGCGTTGCAGTACAGTGGGTGTTCGTGCGGTTTGTTTATGGCCGGCTTCTTCACGCGGCATTCGGTTCGGGCCTCAACTCGACGCGCTTCCAGGTCACGATCGCGGCGCCTCGCTTTTAATGTGAGCCACGCGCCCCCTTGGAAAAGACTTCATTTGCATCCTCGTCCACGGGACGGGACGATCTGGAATAAGGTGTGTTCGTTTCCTCCTCTAAAATTTAAGACTCGTCACATCAAAGAGAATTTTATTATTTATGAATATTTCGATCAATTTAATGACAAAACCCTATTGACAGATTGGTGCTAATTTTCGAGATGAATCTAATGAGTTTAATTAATCTATATTTTACTAAAGTGATGCTACAATGAATCGTCTTCTAATCATGACTTAATTAACCTCATTAGATTCGTCTCAGTAAATTAGTCTAGGGGCCTGTAATTTGTTTTATAATTAAACTTTATTTAATACTCTTAAATAATAAGATTCTTTTGATGTGACAACTCTAAAATTTAGACACCGAGAAACGAACACACCCTAAAGCCCAAGCCCTCGGTGTATGGTGTGGAGCAATTGAAGGGTAAAAATTTTCATGGATCTTCGTATCAGATAAGCATATATTCTTGTGTTTAATTTTGATAATTCTCTCTCTCTCTTTTTTTTGATGTGCATGTTTTCTGCCATGGCCTAAAAAGTTACCAGAAGATGACTGATGACCGATGAAATATTATCAAGTATTAAGCTCAAGTGTAGTCTCAAAGCGTGCTTTTAAACAGCACTACACAAAAGGTATGTAGGCGTCAATATACACAAAGGCCAAAGTAGTATATACTCAACCAACACTAAATAGACGTCTCAACTTTTTTTTTCTGTCAAAATCCTTGTATTTTTTCTTAACCACATGTCAAAATAGTGGTAATTCTGCGTGATTGGCTCTAAAATACTTAGAACGCGTTTGGTTGTATGCTACAACCGACCACACTACAATTTGTGAGGGTCACCATGAACAAGATCATTGTCTGTTTTGTCCTAAAGTTGGGACGAACCAACAAGTTCGGTGACGGCGCAACAAATCCGTAGAGGTTTCTAAAATTGACTAAACGAATTATAGCGAACATTTGCGAATAATACGTTCTGCAAGGGCAACAGTGCAAATTACTGGAAATTTTAATAAAAATGCGTCTTAACCACCCACGATCTACCAGGTCATCGCAGCACGATTCGACAACTGCCTCCTACTCCGGCACTGTCTCCCACGCTCCTCATATAAACGCGACTCCACTAACCATTTCTGTGTTCTTCTCCAGATCTCCCCATTCACACACACTCGATCCCACAAAGAGACACGCTGCGCAGCCAAGTCTGAACCCATGGCGCCTCTGCTCCTGCTCTTCCTCCTCGGCGGCCTCTGCGCCATCTTCTCCATCACCACCTCCTCCACGCGTGCCAGCGCCGCCAAGAAGTGCGACGACGCCAAGGGCGATGGCAAGTGCGGCGACCAGGAGGTGTCAAGAGACGCCAGGAACGGCGGCGAGCAGGAGAAGAAGCCGCGGCCGGACCCGGAGGCGGACCTGAGCATCGTGTTCTCGACGTTCGACCACGACGGCGACGGGTTCATCACGGGCGTGGAGCTGGAGGAGTCCCTGCGGCGGCTCGGCATCGCCGTGTCCGCCGACGAGGCCGCGGCCATGGTGGGCCGCGTCGACGCCAACAGCGACGGGCTCATCGACATCCACGAGTTCCGGGAGCTCTACAACTCCATACCCAAGAAGCGGAAGCACCAGCCCGCCGAGCTGGAGAAGTCCGCCTCCTGCGACAGCGTCTGCGCGCCGGCAGCGGTGGAGGATGAGGAAGAAGCCGAAGAGGAAGAGGAGGAAGAGAGGGACCTGCGCGAGGCGTTCGACGTGTTCGACGGCAACAAGGACGGGCTCATCTCCGCCGAGGAGCTCGGCACCGTGCTGGGCTCGCTCGGGCTGCGCCGCGCCGGCTCCGGCCGGCCGGCCGCCGCCGAGTGCCGCGACATGATCCGCCTCGTCGACAGCGACGGCGACGGCATGGTCAGCTTCGAGGAGTTCAAGCAGATGATGAACGTCGTCAAGGCCTAGCACCTCCTGACCTCAGAGAGATCAAGCGCAGAGGCAGCTAGCACAAACCAGAAAAACGCAAACTTGGAGCGGATTTGCAAAGGCAAGTAACATTAATTTGTTCTTGGATCGGGTTGGTGGCATGCAGGAGCAATCGATTAACACCAGGAGCTCGTGTTTTGTTTATGGGGGTAGTTCCAACTAAAACTAGCTTCTTGCTAATGTTTCTCCCCTGTTCTTCAGTCTTGATCACTTGCTTTCTTTCGTTCCTTCTTTCTTTTTCCTCCCTTTTTGCAGCCTAATTATTATTACTGTTTTGACTGACAAGTATCAGACATGTATGTAAATATTAGTTCTTGTTTGCTATCAGGAAAATTTATGGAAAAGAACCAACGGTTGAATGGGAATCTCATTAGTATGACTTGTTCATTTGAATGTTCATGTGTATCAGATTCCTGTTTTTGAGAATTGAGAATTGCATATGCGCGATTGAATAATTCCGTGTGGCATATGCTTCGCGCAACCAAACTTTGACTGTTCTGAATGCGCACAATTAAAATATTTTTTTCTGCAAAGACGCTTCTTCATGCGGTAAACCGGAAAGGAAGCTCTTGGCTTTATGGGCAAGGTAAGCATTCTTTACACCGTCTCTGATGACCCGAAAGCGGGAGATTCGTATGTTCATACATGATCCAGTTCTTACTTGGACATTTTACCGTCGACAAGTTCAGTAGACAGAGATTTGGTGCTGTCTTTGATGTTCTACTTTTACTTGGTCAGAGAACAACTGAAGTCCAAGGATAAGTAGCTTTCAAATGACGGTCAGTAAAATCATGAAATACAAAGAAATCTTCAGTTTTCTCTAAAATACTCTCTGGTCCATAAACAAGCAAAGAAGATACATTCGTTTTCGAAAGAACAAACATTTGTAATGGCAAACTGAAGTGTCAACGAATTGTAGTGGTTCTGAATATTTTGGAGCACCTTTCTTCTCCCTGCAACTTGCAAGCTGCATACGTTACGCGTCCTAATCGATAGAGTACAGCTTAGAACAAGGACACTGACATGCCAATTTTCAGAAAGGCCTCGACTTGTCACGTTCTAATCTTGAATCAACTGAAATTGCACCGGGTCAATGAAAATGTCATTTATAAACCGGCCGAAAGATGGTTCACTTCGTCAGATCTACGCGCTATTTAAGAATCCCACTCGAGGATCTGGGTCCTGCGATGTATATACAGATTTACACTACAGTACAAACCGTCCATGGAAGAAGATGCCAACCTCATTACACCATGGAGAGCTGCCGATTCCGTTACCAGCGTTATGTGCCATTTGGCAGTGTATTGTGTGGTGAAATGGAGGCATATTATCGACACATTTCTTAAAGCAAGTCTACACGGTTGACAAATCCATCGGTGATGTGGTAGAAGTAGAAAAGTGCGATTAGTTGCTATTTTTCCACGGTACTGCATTGTTAACTTCACCATGACGTCTCAACAGCTACTGAACAGAGGAGGCCCAAGTGTATCCTTGGCTTTGTTAAACCTTAATTGACTTCTGCCAAACCTTGTTTTCTTTAGGTGCCTGTGAGAGTTTGTATATCTTGTGATGGATGAAGCACCACCGTTCAGATTATTGTTATTACAGCTAATGTGACCTCATGGCAGGGGAAAATTACGGGAGTTCTTTGAGATCAAAACAGCCGACATGACAGAAACGATTTCTCAGGCCGACAGGAAAAGCAGCGGAGGCCGGCGAGATTCGCGACGAGCGTGCAACACAGAAACGGCATGTGCCCGGCATCAATCGCGAAATGGGCGCATCAGAGACGGAGCGAGCTGGAAACACAAGGACCGGGTCGAGCGCGCCTCCACCGCACGCCGAGATGCGGATTCCGATGCTGGTGGAGGATGGTTCGATCCCATCTTTGCCTCATCGAGAAAAGAAAAAGGCAAAGATTCGGATCAGTGATTGATTGATCTGCATCGAGCCGCCGGATGCATCGCCGAGCATGGCCGGCGGCGACGGGGAGGTCGGCCGGCCGGCCGGCGAGGCCTCGCCACGCTGGACTTAACGCCGGTCGGTGAGACGGTGACCAGACGTCCTACTGGGCTGCTGGCTCCAGAACGGGCTGAAAAAGCTGGGCTCGTTTTCAGAACTGCATTGGATCAGTTCCATAGAAAAGATCTGGGCCTAATGCAGGCTTTATGGCCTATCTATTTAGGGCCTTTTAAATGGTAATCTGGCCCATTAGGGTGAAGCCCAGTTATCGCTTGTGTGTGCACAACTCCAGAGCCCAGAAATCCTCTTCGCTTATAAAGCTCTGCCCCTCACCTAGGTTTTCTTCTTCCTCCTCACACCCGCCGCCGCGCCGCCGCAACTCCTTCCGCGCCCTAGCTCCCGGAGCCGCCGCAGCCACAGCTTCGCCGCCATGGGTAACCGTCTTCCCCTCTCATCCCCTTCTCCAGATGTTCTTCCTCTTGTACCACCGCGCTGACCTGACCTTGCTGCCGTGTGGATTGGTGATTGTGTCGCAGGTAAGGTGCACGGATCGCTCGCTCGTGCCGGGAAGGTGCGCGGCCAGACGCCCAAGGTGGCCAAGCAGGACAAGAAGAAGAAGCCCCGGGGTCGCGCGCACAAGAGGATGCAGTACAACCGCCGCTTCGTCACCGCCGTCGTCGGCTTCGGCAAGAAGCGCGGGCCCAACTCCTCCGAGAAGTAGACGCCGCGCTGCCCTTTTGTTATGGTTCTTTCGTATGCTTATGCTCTTGTTGGTAGTAGTTTCTTATGAGGTATTACTGTGGCAAGCAAAGGGAGAACCTCTCTGTAGTTTCAGTTGGTTGTTCGTGTGATGTTAAGATGATGGAACCTAAGATATGATATGCCTATGTTGAGAATTTGATATATGATGATATGAGTCCGTGACTTCAATTTTCTTCTTCGGTTGCCGTGAATGTCTCAGTATGATACATTTTTGTACCCTTCTATGTTCTAGAGCGTGTCAGTCTGGTATCCGAATTTGGTGGTTTACAGGTTACTGCTTACTTAAGTTGTTGTTGCATATAGTCTCGAATGGTGCCATGTCAGTTCTAAAGTGCCATGGCATTCAAGTATTTTGCGCATCCTGATTTAGTTTTGAAACGATCATAGTATGCACATAATCATGTAATTGTAGGAATCCTGTACTGATGAAATCAAAACCGTCATTTGATATTTTTACATGACCAATATACTCTTGTTCGTCTTGTGTCTAGACTACAGCAGTTAAAAATGTTAGTAGGACTTAGGGCTAATGAAGTTATGTGCACAGTCCTAACACAGGCTGTGATACGTCCTTGTATTGTCAAATGTCACGTTTTTCCTTGATTGTTCTGTTAGGGGGAATTCAATGGTAGCAGTTAGTCTGTATGAAATCTGATTAGAACCTCGCACTAGTGAACGTAAAACTTTAGAGTTCAATGAGACCTAGTTGCCCATGTGTTCTTTTCAATCTGTTCTTCATTTAGCTATATAGCTAGTTATATAAGTGTTCCTTGATTGATTGAAAATCTTATTCATGTCATTATGAATGTTTGAGTACTCTAGTATTTTTTGGGGGTCTTGTTCAGTGGCTATGCTTGAGGTGGCAAAGGTGTTACCAGCGGTCTCTTATACACATAGTTTGTGCACCAGATTGCAGCAACTCTGTAGCCATGCCTCCTATTTTTAATATTGCCAATTGATGACACTTCCAATTTGTGGGTATTTCTGTGCATTAATCGTGTTAGCTTAATAATCCCATTCTTTAGCCGGCTGTATCAAGTCTCTACAAACGTTTGGTTGAACATCAGATTTCATTTATGCAACTATGTTTCTATGCCTGCAGAATTGTAAACAAACTGATTAAACCACGAAATGTATGTTATGTTCTGCATTTGTTTCGAGCAATGAGCTTTTGTTGTGGTTTGCAGTGTTCCCTCTTAAAAGTCAGAAAGCTGTCAATTCATGACCATGTGAAATGTAGAACTGAGGCTGTTTTATTTCTCTTCAGATACATGTCGTGTACAGCTACTTGTCAGTACATTTGTTCTGCATATATACATGGATATTTGTAAATGTGTATCTTAGTTTTGTTGAACTGGCTATGCAAGATGTATGACTGCCACGTATCCGTGAATCGTTCCCCTTGTTTGCACTGTTCTCGACGATACCCGGGCGAAAAAGAGTTGCCGTGTCTGGGCTGGCTGGGAACGAAATGCGGCCGAATTTCCTCTGGTGAGACTAGTGCTCTTCCAATACATCTCTTGTACACTTTCTCTTCCCAATACACCTCTATCTCTATCTCTTTCCTCCTCGTTTCCTGCGCACCTACTTTATTCCTTCTCTTCTTAATCTCCGTGTCCGGAAGTCTGAACGCCAAACATATCGGGACGGAGGGAGTATCTGTGAATCGTTCCCCTTGTTTCCACTGTTCTCGACGATGCCCCCGGCCCGGACGAAAAAAGAGTTGCCGTGTCTGGGGTTCTGGGCTGGGCTGGGAACGAAATGCGGCCGAATTCCCTCTGGTTAGACTGTTGGTTTGTATCCTCCAGCACTCCTAGATTGTCAAGCGACCGTCATGACCTACAGTGGCATATTTGTTAATTTTGAATGAGCGAAACGGAAGGACTTTTTGCCGATAGCCAGGCGAGTTAATAAAAAATAATCAAAGATGGCATGCACTTGCGTGCTAGAGCACTAGTGGCAGGGAAACAAATCCCATTTGAAAAGAAATTCTTCCATCTCATCTACGTGTGATTAGACACCGAACATAATGTTGGCCTTTTAATTAAAATAAAAAAATGTTGGCCTTTTCTGCCATGCGAGTAGGATACGTACGATGGCTAGGACGCCGATGGTAGAAATTCTTACTGAGGCCTAAATCTGACATCAGGTGATCGCTGGTATGCCCTCCCATTTTTCCCTGTAAGGTGTGCACTGCTTGGCACACTTATTCAGGTCACTGATTTTCGGTGCGACACAATCACCAATGCCACGAAGGCTAGGCAATTCTTACCGAGGTCACTGATTTTCGATGTGAGAGCAGGTAATATAATAAACCTGTTGGATGGTAATCGCTAGTAGTAGTACTAGTATTCTTCACCCTTTCCCTCATTTCCAGTAACGTGCGCACGGGCTGGCACGCTCGTCTGAGGTCACTGATTTTCGGGCGCGGCCATGTGCCGCAGATGGGAGGAGAGGACAGGGCGCTGTTCTGGCCATGCCGCGCGCTCACGCTAGCCGCAGACAGGGTCGCGCCCGCTCCATGCCGGCGCGGCAAGCGAGCCGGCGGTGGGGCGGGGCTGGTTGCCGTGCGCAAGCGTCCAAGATTGGTCGCACGGGCAGCGTTGTTGCGTCCTCGCGCCTTGGTCGCGTCAGACATGGAAAGCTGCGGTTGGCGCATCACATCGCTTGGACTTTGCCGCCGTACTCTCCGGATCGCGTCGCGTCACCCCGACACGGCACGCCGCGGTCTGGACCGGAGCTATACCCACTATAGTAGCAGTAGTAGACTAGTAGTAGTGCCGGCCGGCCGCTGCGTTACACTCAGAAATCCGCTGAGACTATCTTTGGAGCCGGTTTAAAAATTCGCGTTCCTTTGAAATCGACTGCCGTGTCCTTTTGATGAGCTGATGAAATCGGGTTGAAAGCCCGGAGCATATGTCCCTTGGATCAAGAAAGGCTGCCATGTTTCGAGTGATCGAGTGAGCAAGCGAACCCCCGTCCGCAATATACAAGTACGCACTGTCAGCGCGCACGAGTGCCGCCTCCGGCGGTCTGACACAACTGACAGCCTAACTTGCTTCCAAACAACGGCAGCCAGACGACTGACTGACAGGCCCTCCGACCGAGCGACGAGGAGGAGAGGAAACGACCCGTGCCGGCCGGCCTCGCGCGCGACGGGAATGCGGTCAGAGGCAGGGAGCACGCCGGCGCCTGACCCGGGCGCCAAAAGCTACGACGCCGGCTCCGGCCCGCGCGCCGCCTTCCCGATCGAGGCCCGGCGCGTGGTCCGGCACCGGCCGCCTCTGACACCGTCCTGCCACCGCTCGCGCGCGCACTGGCCGCCGCCGGCCTCGAGATGGACGGACGTACGGGAGCGCGCGGGCGACGCCGTCCGCGCACGCGGCTGGACCGGTACAAGGTGGCTCCGGCCTAAATGACAACCGCGCTTTCCGGAACACGGGCTGGCGATCGCGTTGGACCTGGTGTGCTGCTGTTGCGCGTATAATAGCTAGCTCTGGATCGTCGAGCATAAGTGCCTAACTGCGTGGCGCCAAGTGTTGAGCCCCGAGACCCGTGCTCCTTTTCAGGCCGCTTCTTCCTCGCTTGCCGGCCCCGAGAACGGGGAGGTGGCAGGCGCCTGCTCGCTCGTGGCAAGCCGGTCTGTCCTTCTTCTTCGCACTCCGCTCCACGGATCTCTCTTTTCCCCAGGATCCGCGCGGGTTGATCTCCAAAAGTTGCAGTAAACAAACACGGGTGTATGTTCATCCGTGTTTCCGCTCCGCGGGATCCGACCATATTGTCAAAGGAACGGTCCCATGCAATTCCTGCTTTGCTTTGGAATCGTTCGTGAAAATACCGTCAAATCAGTCACCGGCCGGTCTGAACTGTATCCCACTGACGGTTCAATCACCCGGCAGTGGGCTTGTGCTTGAATACTCGCTCGGTGCCGGGGATTCAGGGGGAAAGTGCCCGTCTTTCCACTGCTTTTAGTAGCACGGTTTATTAACCGCGCACCGGGCACGGTTTCGCGGGCGAACAAATGGTCTCGCTGGATGCGCGTGCCATCGACGATCACCAACCAACCAACCCGGCAGCAGAAGGAAACAAAGGAACGGGTCGATTTTCCTGGGCAGGCACTGGCACGGCACATTTGCTCCAAGTGTCGAATATAGTATTTGGCGTCTGTCTCCCGTTTCATTTACAGAACCCTTGGATTGATGGGCGCAAAAAATGTCCAGGGAGAGAGAAAGTGAGGTTCGTGGAGTAGCGTCTCAGGTTCTATATTCTTCTCGGGATTGCGTCCTTAGCATCTCACGCCACCAACCCCATACTGCCCTTCCTCCTCTCTACTGACATCTCGCTCACTCTGGTATAAGTAGTCCTCGCCCTCTCCCTCTTCCTCCACTCCGATCATTCACACCCAAGGCCGCTAGAAATTAGTATTTGCCTTTTGACATGTAATCTTCAGGTTCCTCTCTCCTATCAGTTACAGCTTAATTCTTCCCCCCATCCCTTGCGCTCGATTGCATGTAATCGTTTGAGCGTCGTCGTCTGTGACTCTGGAAGCGAGCGAGCGAGATGGCCCTCTCTGCGGTCTTCCACAGCTTTCTTGAACTGCATCTGTGTCCCTCGAGATGCAGCTCTACTTGGGCGAGTGCGGTTCAATAAAGCTGTGGGAAATTGCAGGGAGAGACCTACTGAGCCGTGTGTGTGGCGGGCGATTACTACTCGCCTGAATTTCGAACAGCTTCAGCTCGTAGGTGAATATAGCTATATGCCCATTGAGAATTCTACATCTTGAGAAGGTAAAATTGTTTTGTAACACCGAGATGCATCTATACATCTACACATCGGCTCTTGGAGACCTTCATTTTTTTCATATGGATTTAGCTTCTTTCCTTTTGCCACTGCTCATCGCTGACAGCTAGCTACCGTGTACATATATACAGTTGTCCCTAGTTTCCTCATGTTCTTTTTGTTAATCAATTTCATCTAGTAACTTGACTTTTTCGCTTATTACTCTTGGGCAAGGATTGAGAAACTATGTAAAGTAGTACTATTGTTTTAGAGTTCTTCCCTTCACTGCTACGCTATGTTGAATTGCTGACTTTTTAATGTATATCTGACTGTATGAGATAGCGTCCATTGCTCCTCTCGTATCTTACCACATACTACCAAGGTTTTGATAACCGTTTGAACCGTGGGAACCGCCCGGGCCGGCTCAGCGGTTAACCGGATAACCGGAAAAACCGGTCGGTTAGTCGGACAAAATTTGATTTATGGTCGCCACGGTCGCAGAGCGGTTAACCGACCGGTTTCTCCGGTTAACCGGCCGGTCGGATCGGTTAACCGGCCGGATTGCACAGAATGCGAAAATGTAATAAAATTTAAAAAAATAGCACAAAACGTAACGAAAAAATTGCATTCACTTTCCTAGAATATTAAAGACAATATTAGGCACAAATTCACAATGCATCCACTTCACATGACATATCACAACCATATTATCCAATACAAGTCCAAATAGAGTTGTCCAAGCAATATTTGCAACATAAATTCATTTTAAGTCAGTATCGGTCGGACACCGGTTAACCGGTCGGTTTTGCCGGTTAACCGTCCGGTTATCACGGTTAATCAGGCGGTTACCCTTTAATTCTATTCCTAATTACTATGCTAATAACCCTCCTTCATGTATGGGAATTAGTTAACCTTTAATTTTATTTCTAAGAACCATACTAATAACTTCACTTATGGGAATGCAAAACCCGAAACCATAATTAAATAGGAGGGAATAAATATGTATTTTCACCGGATACCATCTTTATTTATTTATTGATACGCGATAAATTTGTACGCATGCATGAAAACATGCATCAACCTTGTGCATGCGCTAATTACTCTCCTAAACGTAAGGGATGAGTGGCCTCCTGCATGTCAATAATTTGTTTCCTAATTGTGCGTGGTGGAAAAATATAAGGAGACAATTTTCTTTTTTCTTTCCTATTTTTTCTTCATTTTCTTTCTATTATTTTTCGTTTCTATTTCTTTCCTTAATCAAAACCGCTTCTTTTCATTTCGTTTTTTCACCATAAATCATCACTTTTTCTCTAGTTTTTTTAGAAAATTTATATACAAAATTTCTCAAATTTTGAAAATTTTCAAATTTGAACCGAGGGTTAACCGGCCGACCGGTGTAACCGGACCGGACCGGTTTGCCGGTTAACCGGGTTAACCGGCCGGTTAACCCTGGTTATTTCAACCATGCATACTACTGCAATATACATGCTCATCATGGGCTCCCTCAAAATTTTTTGTTGCCATGGCAAGACTTTAATTTAGTGCTACTACCGCCAAGCGTTTTTATTTTAAAAACGAAGGAATTCCTTTTCTTGTTTTCAGAAAGTTACTGACGGACACGTCAGCCTGTTGAGGGATGCTTCCGAGGAGGGGGTGCAATGAGTCGCTCTTTTGGCAGTGACAGGTAAAAGACGCTGGAAAAGAAGCATGAAACCTCAAATCACACCAGTACCGGTTCCCCCTTTTCCATTGCTGATACAAGGCCATGAGAGGGGTGAGAGGTCAGCGTCCAGCAGGCGGATGGGACTCCCATTCCTGAAGAGCTGCCTCCCCTGACCTGTGTTGTGTCTGCGAGCGAGTGAGCGCCCCCGTCACTGCTCTCGCGAGGTCAAGGAGGTTTCCTTAAATAGTTGTGCACTGCATGCCATTCCCAGTGATTGTTCTTGTCTCTGCACCCTGCACCCGCGTGCTGCCGGTAGCTGTGCTGCTTGTTTTCTTGCTTTGTGTGTAGTCTTGCGCAGCAGCGTTGACAGCGATGGTCGTTCCCCATCTTACTCCTGAACAGTTCGTCGGATTTAATTTGGATAGATGGGGTGTGTCTCTCGTGGTTCAGACGCATCATGCCACCTGGGAATCTGGGATGGGGTGTGACAAACTAATCAGGATCCAGGCAGCTCTCAGCTACTAGATGGATGCTTATGCCATTTCATTCAATTATTGGCAAGAAGTTGCAGGAATGTTGGTATATTCATCGAGGAGTTTTTCGGTAAACAATACTTGCAAGTAGTTTGATCTAACAGTAGAGATTTGAGATCGGAAATACACAATTACTTGCAAGTATTTTTACCATGTTGAAGGTATTATCGTCAAAGCGATAGATTTATCGTGATTAATTTTTATTTTCATGATAATATAAATGAAAATCAGTAATGTAATTAATCTTTAATGTTAATAATGTGTTCAATATTATTCTTACAATAAAGTTGTGGTTCATATATCTAAATTATATTTCATAAAAAAATATAAATCTGTTAATTATTAGTAAAATTACAAAAATACTCTTAAACTACTTGTAAGTATTTTTTCAAAACTACTTGCAAGTATTGTGGACAGAAAAACTTCTCTGTTCATACAACAGCCAACAGCGTGCAGTTAGCTCAGAGCCCTGCCAGTGCCCCATACATGTACAGGTTACACTGCACTGTAAGCCTGAATGCATTGTGTGAGAAAAATTCAACACATCTCATCACCTGTCATGCTTGAATTGACAGCCCACCCACCGAGCCCGATCGCTCCTAGAATGTCCAGACATGAGGCATCCTATTAACTGACACACACAAATCAGCCCATGTTAAGTCCGCTGATTGTACAGTGCAGAGCCAAATTCACAATCTTGTTTTGTTTTATGTAAAGGTTTTCTGAAAAAACAATGTCAAAACTCTGAACATAAGCTGTCTAGATTATTTACTTCTGCAAGGATCCACTGGAATATTTAACTTTAAACACAAGATATGGCCAATTAGTAGAGAAGACCATTTCGCATTATGCCATTATCTGAAGCAAATGAATGAGTTACTGAACTTGTTGTTAATCATCAGGCTCGCCACTGCCGCATCCGCGTGAAACTGTGGACTTGAAAAGTGTGAAAACTTTGCACATTTGTTTCAGGTGAAACTATGGACGACGCCAAAACACCTGAAAGATGGAAGAGCTAGTATGTCGGACTGCACGATGGTCCACGCCGTGACTTTTGTTCAGGGCCCAACTGTCAGCATCTGCCATGTCTTGTCCTAGATCGTGCCATGGCAAGTGGGCGTCTTCGCCACTGCCCGAGCTGGACGGGTCATGGACGGAGACGTGGGAGCTTTCATGTGGTGATTTCTCACATTCCTGTGTGGGTGCTTTGTGCTTGTGCCCCGTCACTGGCTGTGTGTGTGTGGGCCTGTAGGTACGATGACTGAGCATCATCAGGAGGAGAGCTTGACAGGGCATTGAAGCACCACAGAAGGAGCTGGCCAATCACCCAGCCAACTGGCGGAGGGTAGTGGAGGCCAAACTGGACCTTGGCCATTAATTGCTGATTTAAGTCAACAATCTTCTCTAATTTACTCTGAATATGTTACTAACATCATTTCTCCCTAAACTGACCCCTGCTTGAATTAGTGCCACGCTTCGCCATTGCATCCAGCTCCAACCTTTCAGCTCGTGTTCACTACCAGAAAACGAAATTTTTGTGAGAGTTAATCTTTTTCGTGTGTGTGAAAAGAAACCCATAGGATAATTCCAGATTGTAGTGACGGTTGTCAAATACCTCCACAAAAAATACTTTTCCTAGCGGTAGTGGAAAACCGCCACGAGAATTGGTGTTTTCAAGAGGGTTCACCGACGATAAAATGGGTATCATGCGTGTAATACTTTTAAATTGGTCGAGCGCTAAAACTTTCGCTCTCAAATAAACATTGGAATCCTGCATGACCGTATCCTCAGTTCCTCACGGCTCTCTCCTCTCTTGCTCATGCTTCTCCTCACACGGCCTCTCTCTCTCTCTCTCTCTCTCTCTCTCTCTCCCATAGTTTGGCACTGCTCTGGTCACACAATATATAGGTGTTTTTTTATCTTTTTGTTCAAGCATAGGTCACAAGCAGTGGCCAAGCTTCAACATAGAATTTGGGATTACGAAAACAACACGTCACTGGCAAATGGTCAGTAGCACATGGTTGCACTGCGTCGGCCCGGGTTCGAGCCGCGACATCCTCTTAATGCGAAACAGGGGGACGTCTTCCCTCTGTGTTCACCTTTTTTTTAAAAAAAACAACAACACGTAGTGTGTAAGGTAGTTAGCGAAGCTTTTGTTGTGGCAGGGGGCAATGGTCCCTCCAGCCACAACCACAACTAAGGTTCACAGGGCAATGCACGATGGATGACCTGCGGATTTTCATGAGCTAGGAAAATGAACTCTGTTCATAATGCGCTTGACACCATATCTTTTTTTAGTCAGCTAAGTTCAGTTCAACATGATTAGAGTTTTGTCGATGATTATCTTTTTTTGGGTGACTATCATCCTTGATAATCTAAAGCATGAATTGAGGGGATATGTAGTTATGTACAACCATTCTTGAGATATGATCGTGACCTTGTTGGATTGAGAACAAAAGATGAAAAGAAAACTAAGTCGACACAATGTGCAAGTTCAGGTTGTATTGTTACGCCCCTGAAGAAAGTTTCATTCTTGAAGAGACTATTAGGATCCGATGTGTTGGCCTGTCAGCCATGGTGTGTATGTGTGCGCGCAGAATGAACAACGGTGGCATGCCCCACGGGACACGTTGATCACAACTGCACCACCCTTCACGGCCAACTCTACCGGTCTACACCCCCCCCCGTCCAACCAACCAACCAACCAAAAAAAAAAACTTGAGGGAGCTAAGTAGCCAAAGACATTATGAGGGAACTTCTAGGCAGCATATACGCGAAGAAAAACGATGGACACATTGGCATCATAACTTACATGCCATATTGCCATCCATCTAGTTTTTCTTGTCTTTATGGAAATTAAAGAGATATATCACTCCACCGAGTAACCGAGAGAGAAGATTCAGATAACTTTGTGATTGAAGAAAGTGATTTCTTTGGCTGATATATTGATATATAGAACTAGTACGAAAAGTGTCTAAGCAGTCAGAATCTTCTGAATGTATCTAGGTCAGGGGTAGGCCATAATAAAACAAGTATGGGAAATGGTATTGCTCAAATTGTAAAATACATTGCACTATTGAGGAATGATAACATAGCATGCTCTAAATGTGACTCTAGATTTATTGCATCCTAGCTAGCAAAGCATCCCTAAATGTTGGAAAGATTTTCACGGGCCTAATGGGTGGCTAAAAGTTCTGCATTTTTTTTTGAACTCTTTTGGGTTCGAAATTGTGATATGTTTTCCATGCTATGAACATACCTGATGTGAAACTAGGTTGTTCTTTTTTAGCCTCAACGATTACTGAGATCAGCTGGCAGTAGAAAATCATCAGCGTACATGTGCATAGTAACTTAGTAGGCAACTAGGCATCAATATTGATTGATTAGTCAATCATGGCCTGAAGTTTTAGGGAAATCTAAGCACTAAATGTGATTCTGTACCTACTATTTGGTTTCCTCGACCCTCTTCTTGCACATCTTAATTAATTTCTACATTCTATCTAAACTAAACAGGTCTGCAGGTTGAATTTTCCTTTGAATACTCCATTATACTAGGAAAACCATCTCCCTTCGTCAATTGCCTTGTAACCTTCAAGGTGTTTGTTATTTCAATGGTAGCACTATATTGATGAGACGACACACCTTGCATAACAAACCTTTAGTCCAATCAAATATGTTAACATCAATCACCAAAAACCTTGGCCTTATTCTAGTATTATTGACCTTATATACAACTATTATGGTTCTCAAGATAGAAAACCAAAATTTATAGCAATGCACATTGTCAAATAACTTTTTGTGCAAATGGTCTCAATTGTGGTCGAAATGTGGGCCAGATGATAATCAAATGGTTTAAAATGCATTACCTAGTTTAATTAGATCAATGGGCATCGATGCACTGGGTAGATGGCCACAAGGTGGCATAAAAAAAACTGCAGGAACTTATTATATAGATATATTTTTAAAATCTACATTAAATGAATATTATTTTGTTCCATATCTTTCATTTGCATTAGCTTCCCAAAATAAATTATTGTTATGATTTCCATATATTTTGTTCGCAATATGTTGCCAAAATAAAGGGTCGTTATCATTTGCCATATATTTTTTTATTATGTTCCCAAAATAAGTGGAACATAAATATCTTAGCACAACCTCCTTATAGAGTTGTCTATAAATATGTAAAATGTCCACAGGATATCCCATTACTTCTCTCATATTCCATCATGTCTCGACTTACTTTGTTATGTTTAGCAGTTCTCCTCGTAGTATTTGCCTCTACCCAAATTGAAGGACATAAACAGTATGCAACAATAATTGTGGAGGTAAGTGCAAACTGCGACGGAAGTTTTAATTTCGGTAAATTTTATTCTTTTGTTGAATCATGGTCATACAATTTGTGGAAAACTGAGATCTACTAGGAACCATGGTATCATTAGAATATTGTTACCCTTATCTCTAAATGTACCTTTCTTTTAGGGTGTTTTCAAAGTGCCCCTTTTCATGTTGTAGACCTAATACTAGGGTAATGTCTAAACTTACCAAATATAATATGCATTAAAATTTGATGTTGTAAACATATATATAAAACAATGGAAAAGACTATAGGTCCAACCTAGGAGTGGATGTCGAGCTGGCTCGGCTCTACTCGGCTCGACTCATATTAGCTCGCTAGAAAATTGGCTCAGCTTGGTATCACTCCGACCTGCAAGGTATGACTATCTACGTGTGTGGAGACTTGATGCTTAGCTCCTGCGCTGCAGCATGCTTGTGAGATGACCTGGTCTGACACCAGTCACTTAGTCAGACCGCTGTATTGTACCTGACGTGTAGCTCATATAAATTTATCTCTGTAATAAGAAAATATGCTTCCCATATCCACTTGAACTGCAAAACTATTATTCAATTTGACATGTCCACATAAAAATATAAATGTTACCTGGTCATTGCATTTATGTCCCTTAAGTGTAATACCTTTTTGTGTGCTGCAATAATGAAGTTTCTCAAGAAAATTTTCATTATTGTTTGTCTCAAGCCAAAAACAACACCGGGAGATGTTCAACCAAAGTTGGCTCAAGAATTTGACGAACGCAGAATTCAGGCATCGATTGAAGCCATCCGCTCATCAAATGATGCTGGAACTAACGAAGTGGTGTATGTGAGTTTGACTTGTTATTTGTCCATTTTTCATTTGTATAATATATACTAATTTCTTGTGAACTCTACCCAGATTACTTTGTTTGCCTTTTATAAAAAGTTAATTGCATGTGTTCAGTGCACAATATTCAACTTGTTTGGTAGAACCCATATTCCAACATTAAGTAGAGGAATAGTAATATTAATTCTAATCTCTAATAAAATAAACATGATCTTGTGAATTGACAACACACATTCATATAAAAAAAGAAACTTGTGTTGGTGTATAATGGATAATAGATATCTATAGATATGGCTTTTGAACTGGTCATCACATTTATGGTGCCTTGGTGATATTATTCCTATATGACCTGCAGCTATATAATACGTATATCATGTATGCTCTTTAATTTAGCAGTTGATATTGAGGTTGACTCACATACTTCCTAAACACTGAATAGCAGAATTCCCTGTACTCCCCTCATAATGCATACGAGCATGCTGATCTTCTATAACACTTGCAGTTTGCTGCACATTCCTCATTTCCTGGCAAGCCGTATGATGCGTACTTTGGATTGGTTGCAACAGCTGATGTGTATCGTTATAATTTAAGTCGTGGCCAAATGAGCACATTTACAATTTGGGTTTCTAACAAGGGAGATGGCTCAAAGGAAAACTACAATTCTATTCGAGTCGGCTGGATGGTAAAGTAAACATCATCAATTACCTAGAACTATTTTAGACATGCTGATGTTTTTGCATGCCACAAATGGGGGTAAAGTTTCATTATCTCTGAAACATCATATGTAAAAAGTGAACTCCTTACATTCCCTCGGATGCAAAATGTTGTCCCGAGGTAGTATATAGCATCACTTCTTGAAATATATGATAGTAGTGCTTTTTTACAACAATCCCTACAAGATTGGCGCTAATTTCAGTACATTTGTTTTGTCGTAGTTTTCATACTTCCTATCTTGCCCTCATATTTGTCAAATCTTCCTTCGCCCCTAATCCCTTATTGAGTCTCTCTTTTATAGTGCACTGTTCTTAGATGAAACTAAGACGACCAACATACATCAGTCACTCACTGACCTGATCAGGCTGGAAGCGTGGCTATAGATTTTCTATGTGGATCTGTTCACCGACAAACTTTAGACCTATGTGCTGCTAGGAATCAAGTTTGTGTTTCTTGTATGTAATAAATTATATCTATATGCATACTTTTTATGCAAAACCTGAAATATAAATATATTTTGCTTCTCTAAAAATCAATGCACACTTTTGTATTTCTACGTTATCCACACTCAATGGAGTCATCGGTCCTCAGCAGTACATGTGTCTTTGGGTGGTAACCCTGGTATGAATTTTGTTAGAGAAAATTTCTTCTTGGCCTAAAAAGATTGTGCTTCCTTCCTTGGTCTTTTCCAAGTCAAAATTCCCTATTAGTATCAAACCATTTTCTGTTTCCTTCCATAGCCCTTCGGTACCGTAATTTTGGCACTTATTTTCACCCCTTATATGAAATAACCCTTTTTTTAAAAAAAATGGATCGCGACCGCTGGCTCATTTTTAATTCATGTGCCCAGATTTAATTAATTTTAAACTAACAAAAAAAGATAAAAACTTTTAAAATAAAAATAAACAAAACAATAGTAGCCACAATCCAATATTTTGTAAAATTTATTTTATATGATGTGTATTTTTTTTTACGTTTGTTAAGTTTCAAAATTGATGGAAAGGGTCATGGAAGAAAACGTATAGTAGTTTTGATCCTAATAGGGAAAGTTCAATTTGGAAAGGGCCAAGGAAAAAGCATGATCTTTTTTAGGCCGAGGAAGGATTTTTTTCTCATTTTTATGCCTTTTCAAGATGCTAACTTTATACTGTCAAATCACAAAAAGAAAATTCTCCTTTTCATGGGAACAATATTTAGGGCTTGAATAACAATCTACCTGTCTTTTTATGTATAGGTTTCTCCTGAGATATACGGTGACTCAGATACTCACCTTTTCACCCATTGGACTGTATGTTTCCTTGCTCCTACACATATAACCTCTAACTTTCATTGTTTTCAATTTGGTAACATATCAAAGTACATATAAAATAGAGAGATGGACTTGGGAATAGTGGGTGTTATAACATGGATTGCCCTGGTTTTCAACTGGAGACGGGATCGAAAGTAACTCCAGGTGCTGCCATAGCTCATGGTTCTGGTCATTCTCAAGACACGATTACAATCAAAGTGTATAAGGTATGGAAATAAATTCTTTCTATATTCAAATAATATTCATATTTTATTATCTTTTAGATTTAACATGAGACGTGGAAATTTTAGAATGTACACATACTCTATCAGATTTATATGTTATACATAAGTATATAACAGGACAAGTCAAGTGGAAATTGGTGGGTGTACTACGGCCTCAACAGTGACACTCCGACAGCAGTGGGGCACTACCCTGCAAATTTATTTGCAGGATTGGCACAAAAAGCAGATGAAATTGCTATAGGCGGTGAAGCACGTACGAGGAGAAGTATTGCTACTCCCCCAATGGGCAATGGGTATCTTCCGTCAGAACAAGCTGCAGCCATCACCAATCTTCGGTTTGTTGACCAAGAAGGCCAAAGCACCCCTATCACACAAGACTTACCAATCATTGCGTGGACGCCTAAATGCTACTATGTATCGCCGATTGTAGAGTCCAAGTTTTTCTATGGCGGCCCAGCCGGGTGTTTCGACTGAGATGTAGTATATATATATATATATATGATATAGGTTGGAGTAAATAATGTAATAATGACCACTCTTTTACATGTGAGGTTCGAGGCTTCCAACAATGACATTGAAGTTCATGTTTGCCTAGAGGTGCCAAGGCATAGTCATTGAAGCAAAGAATGAACATAACGCAATAGTAGTAATCACTCTTTGCATGTAGTATATATATAAGCATGAACTTCAATGGCTGCGAGGAGGGCCACCGCATGCTTCACAACGTTGCCTGCATGGAGGGAGAGGGAGAGAGACTGAGGGAGAGCGGGGAAAAATGAAGATGAGGTGTCACCTGATAAGGGGGCTCCACATGTCGTGTCAACCAAAATCAATGTTGAAACCGTGCAGGGATGAAAATGGCACTCCAATTAATTATAGTTCTGTTATGAATTTCGGACTTCTTCCATGAGAAAGAGCAACCAAGGGCATGTTCTTCAGGTGGCAACCAAGGGCCAACAAAAGCAATTCTGAACTGCTTGTGGCTGGGCCTGCTGGTTATGCTGCAATTGTGTTGCAGTTGTTCCTGTGCAAAAGGAGCCCATACAAAAGTTTCGGTGCAGCGGACGCTTACCTCATTTTAATTCCAAAAAAAATTGTCACATTTTAGGGACTTTTTTTCGACTGAGTACAAAAGAGAGGGAAGCTAAGGAGGTTTTAATCTGTTTTGCAACACACAGCCTATTCTTTTTGTTTTTATTACACGATTCAGTCCATCGACTAAGTACAAAAGAGAGGGAAGCTAAGGACTAAGGAGGTTTTAATCTGTAATTAAATTTTCATCCATGGCTTGCAAAGAGTTTAAGTGTGACGACCTCCAACATCGCACTCACGCACCGGATGTAAGCTCTGACCTCTTCATACTGTAACAATGCCCAATACCGCAGCAAATACGCTCCTGTGAAAACCACATGTATAAAAGACGTATAACGGACATTATCAAAGCAAATAGCATTACGACAACGCCAAATGGCCGAACATAAAGCCGCTACAACGTTTTAAGGACTTGGCATTGTAGAAGTTTAGTTTATCCTTCTACAATCTACTTTCGTTCTTTTGACCCATGTTCAGCACCTCCATTGCCCGGAAGTTCACAAAGGCACAATGCTATCCTATTTGCATCTCGCGGATGAGGGCATCACCACGCTGCCACGCTGGCATGCACTCCTCGGTGGCAAGCACCACCTAGCCAATAGAAGGAATTGGATGGGCAGAGGCAAGAGGATTTATGGCTGGGATGCAACATGAAAATTTGTAGGGAGAAATGCAAGAATATCACGGAGGAAGCTTCATCGCACTCGTGCGGATCCAATGTCCATTGTTTTCAATCGAATGTCACAGCATATATTTATAGACGAAACGTTTTCTGCGTTCAACAAATGTCACAACATTCACCATGTACAAGAATCAAAACCAATGTAAAAGAACAGAATCGTCAAACATTACATTATAATCACAGAACTTACATTACGTTCTGAAACTGAAAGCAAAAATAGAAAAATGCAGTGAACCTAACTACAGTACTCTCTAGGTTCTGTGATTTCTGGCTTGCGAAATGGCTGTCAGAACTGCTGCTGCTCTCATTTTGCCTCTACGGTGAATCAACATCCTGGTACTGAAAGTCCTGCGTAGCTGAATTCTAAAGTGAACAACTGTGAAGAAGGCTATTTTTTTTAAGAAACTGGAGGGGGCGCCCTACAAACTTTATTAAACCGAAAAAGGGAGTCTATGTACAGAGGAAAGAACAAAGGCAAACGAAAAAAACAGAAGACGGCTATTGTCTGCTAATTCTGAAGTACTGCACTAGTGCACTATAACATTTCAAATTCGGAACAAACAAAACGGGATAAAATGGAGTCAGATAATTTCAATGTGAAGATTGATTGTGTATGTAAGAACTAAGCTGAATTTATGGACAGAAGGACATGCCTATGCCAACTCAAACATGCCTAACAGAGAACAGCTTCAAACAGATTTGAAGTTCAGATATTTTCCAGTCAGTTCTGAATATGAGCATTTCATCAGTCAATTGAAGACCTACTAGCTAGTAGCTACCAAGATACGCTCAAGAATGATACTGCTGATATGCCAAGCTCCTACAGTGATCATGATTGTTCACACGAAGAGATAGAATATAACTATGATGCTAATCCTGAAGCTAAATGGCGACCAATTCTTGCCTTGCGTCTTCTTCATTGAGCTCAGGGTATGTCCTCTCGCGGATGGACGGTGGCGGCTGCAACGCGGCGCTCGCGCCAGTAGAAGCACAATAGTGAGATCGCGAGCACCGCCAGAACAAGCACTGCGTACACCACGTAGGCCCATCAAGGCATCGGCGGCTCGTCATCTACTGACGGCGGCGGCGGAGGTATGGTGAGGCCGATCTCATCTGTGACAGACGACGGCGGCGGCGACGGCGGAGGAGGAGCAATTGTCATGCCGACTTGATCTGTTGCTGAGCCTGAGCGAGGAGGAGGAGGCGGCGGCGGCGGGACGGTCAGCCCAACTTCGTCGGTTACCTGACCGTCCGCAAAGGCGAGGAGTGAAGAGGCGACGAGGAGTGGAACACGAAGAGGTGTCTTCTTTGCAATCGCTGCAGCGAGCATCGGCACGACGAGAACCCTGAACGCTGAGCCCGTCGCCGTTCCCGGAGAAAACTCCAGCGGGGAGGCCCTGGAGTGGACGACGTCGGCGAACTTGACCATCGCTGTCGCCGTTGAGCCGCTCTTGTTCCTGCCGTCGCAGAGCTGTGGCTCCAGGTCGTTGTACGCGCCGGTGGTTGCTGACTCGGAGGCGAAGGCGAAGGGCGGTGGGCGGCGAAGTCGAAGATGGACGACGTCGATGAAGAGGCTGGTGTTGTTCACGACTGCCGTTGTGGTTGAGCCGTCGATCGCGTTCCAGGCGCAGCAGCACTTTGGCTTGGGCCTGATGGCGATGCCGATGCTGGCGCTAAAGTCCCTCTGGATCCAGGACCGGCACGCGGCGCGCCGGTGCACGAGTCCCTGCCGCGGCGTGGTGACCACGTCGTCCGTCTCAGCGACGCCCGGACAGAAGGAGACGAGATCGATGTTGTCCTGAAGCCGAGACGGGCACGGCTGCTTTCGTCCCTCGCCGGCGGCATTGGGTTTGTTGGTGACGATCTTGGGCGGCGCATAGCGCGACGACGTCCTCCTGCCAGCTGCGCCACGGCGCGCGCCTCCCGGCGTCAACGCCCTCCACGTACACGTCCTCGCCGCCGCCTGGACTCACCGACCGTGACCAGCAGGAGGATCAACAGCGCCAACTCTCTCTCCCCATTGTTGGTTTCAGGCGCGGTGGTGCGGCAGGTTTTTGTGTTTTGACGCATTCGACCTTTTCTGCAGTTCAGTTCGAAGATTTTGTGCGGTTCAGTTCAATATAAGAACTGGAGAGATGGCGATCGACCTCGCGGGCTCGCGTGCGGCGTCAGGCTTATCTTCCTGCATGGAAGCGTAGCAGCACCAGAAATCAGTAAAGCCAGTGCAGCTCCACCGTGGTTACAGCCATGGAGAAATGGGAATCCATCGCCAACTGCCAAGCCATGTTCTTTTATTAACCACAAGCACGGTATAGAGAACCGAATTGGCCATTGGCTTGGCTACTGTATTTGTAAGCTGCCGTGCAGAGGACTTTCTGATTTGTTGTCACCAGGCCCAAGTTTGTTGGCATATGCAGAAAATAGGCAGACTGGCTGGGGCATGGTTTCTCTGCACGCAGATGCAGTTTGTTACTTGCGACCTTTTCTGCACTTCTTTTCAGGATGAAACGGGCGATCCTCTGGTCACGGCATCCAAAATACCATCACACGGATAAATACCTCGATCGTTGTTGTAGGGAATGAAGTGTAAAGAACAGAAGTCACATGCACGGCGCGGCCAAGCCTCGGCTCACCGCACGGTGTTCACACAACAATGTTGAGCCATTCTCCCTCGTTTTTTTCATTTTGTGAAAGCTTCGATTCCTTGGTGTGTTGCAGGCAAGTAGGTCTGGCTTACTTCCCATAACTCAACCAGTGATTCTATTTACTAGTAGTTCTGGAAGGACTCTGTTCAACTCATATTCGATGGATTCGTTGACCTAATAAGACAATAAAAACAATAAAACAGGTAAAATCAGATTTAAATGTTTCTTATTTATTTTTAATTCAAAACAAAATAATTTTTTATATGTTAAAGTCTAACTGAAATATTAGGAGGATGTTGTACGGATATTGATTTTCTCCGTAAGTTCATACAGAACGAAATCCTAAAGTTCAAGCCAGCCCCAGCTAAGCTTGGTTCAACTCTCTCACGCCAACAGCCACACGGTTCACCCGTCGGGTGCCAAGTCAAATGACAAACTTTTGCGGTCGAAGTACGAGTCACGACACTGGATCGCGGCCCAACTTGATCGGGGTGACGGTGAGGGTGTCATGCTCAACGGACCATCAGAGGCGACGGCAATGCCGCTCGATGCCTTGCACCAGTACACCGCGCTGTGCAAGCGTACACAACACAATCATAGCCTGCATGATAGAATTTGGGTCTTTTTTGGCAGATCAATTTGGTTAAAGATGTTTACATTTTTCAATTATATCACGGAAGTGAGCATCATATGCAAATTCTTTTCGTAACAAACCACCTTCTGCTATTCCTCCGAACCAACAATGTTTGATAACTTTTCACCGGGCCACGGACCAGGGACCACACTATTCTGTGGAGACCGATGGCATATTTCACGTAATGACTCCCATGCCATTAATCTACCAACAGGCAGATCTGCTTGTTTCCTATTTTTCCATCTCGAGTAGACACTTGTACGCATAATCGTGAAGGGAATGAATCAGGTATCCAAGGGAAGCTAATAAATAGTGGACACTCATTTCAGTCGAAGTATGGTTTCCTAATTCTGCGTACTAGTGCTACCATCTTACAAGTCAACAACGATTTTGTGAACCCTCTGTTTAGGCATGTCCTCAAGCTGAAGAATCATTAGGCGAGAGGAAGCATCATAGGTTCGCCTCCCATGTTATTATCGTGAGAGCTGCGCTGCACCACTGCTACTACGCCAATATTTCGGGTGGCTGCGGCACGGGCAACCATGAAGCTGCCCTAGGATAAGGGCAGATCTCGTCCAGACTCTGTTTGAAGACAGGATCATCTTGAACGAAAAATATCCGGTGAAGCGATCCGTATGGAAGTCACCAAATTGTCAGAGTCTGACGATATTATACCAGGATCGAGTCAATCCGTCAAAGATCGGCGCTGCACATAGGCTGCGGTAAGATCGGATCTGGTTACCTGTCGATCGATCTGGTGGAGTGGCGACAAAGAAGAGTGTACCCAAGTTGATCTTGAAGCCGGGAACGAAGTTGTTCGTCATCCATCGACGAGGGATCACAATGAAAGGCCCCATATGGCGTGCGAACTGTCGAGACTTTATTCTTGCCGATACATTTATAGGGCTTCGTACGGACCAAGACCTCGATGGTGCACATATAGATGATCAAGAATGATGAGATGTATTTCAAGGGAGTCCCTATCCGCCTTATATATCCGGATGTGCATGGTTATACGAAGAGTCTTAGTCGATCTACAACTCATACAAATATGATAATTATATCTCTAACTTTTCTTCTACTCCTTTGACTTGGTCGTTTTGCATGTATGGGCTACCCTAGTATCTTCTAGCATTACGCCTCCTTAAGTATCCCAAACATGGTTTGTTGGCGAGTAGATTTTGGTGGCGACCAGGTGTGAGTGGGTGGGAGGAGGAGGCGGCGACATTGAATCATCGCTTTTGAAATTTTACGTGGGTGTTAGGTCGGTGTACATAGATGATCAATCAATTATACTACTTTATTTAGCTTCAAATTTTCTTCATCTTGACAATGGTAATCATACATCTATCGTCTATCCAATAGCAGTGATAAATCAACTATTTGTTGCAACAATTGAGTGAACTAGGAAGCTCCGTTTCTTCATGCCATCTTCTCTCCTCTAGTGGTTGTCCATCGGCCAATAATGATTGTACTGATAGACAATCATGTAAATTAGACAAAAGATAATCACTCTGCTTGCAACAACTAGCTATGTTTACCCACCGGATAGCGGTTGGACGGTGCAATTTATTGGAGGAATTAGGGAGGGGGATGGGAGAGGAGGTGCCCATGCCCCCAATACCGCAAGGAGTACAGTCTTTGTTTGGCAGCAGCTCATCAACAACCGTAAAATAAACACGTAAAAAACAGCTTCCTCAGTAAGTTTTATCAATTCCACTCACCGCTCGAAATCATATGCTCCATCGGAGAGGATGGGGGAAGTTCCAAATCATCATCGCCGAAGATGGAAGAGATTACTATGATTCCGACCTTTGGTCGCACCTAGACAACTAATTACAGAGGTAAGTAACTACTCACTAAGCCCTAGTTAACTAATGTGTTCTTATTCCCAAATATTGATTATGTAAGATTTTTTTATCAAGTACAACAATAGGAAACTACATGAAGCGACATTTATTTGTGAAAACTGATTAGGGATTAATCTCTTATAGAAATCAGACAAAACTCAAAAGAAAGACACTATTTTCTTTCCACAAGATGGTACCTGCAGAAGGGAAACACAAGATGGTTTGGTTGATCAAAATTGTCAATTAGATGCAACTCTAACCCAAAATCCAAATGTGTTAGAAGTTGAAGCTTCAGTTCCACCCAAACTTGTGAAGACTGTTGCTTAGTGCTTTATATTGGGGAATGATAGCAATCAAGATGACGACATATTCATATGATTTTGATGCAGTTATGAAATATGAAGTGAACTTCCACTGAAATAAAAAAAACAGTAGTAAGTTCTATTGTCATTGTCCCCCTTTTTAGCTATCTTGGCTCCTTTGTTAATAGTACTAGTAGAGGTATATGTAAATACTTTGAATATAGTGCATTCAATTCCTCCACTGACACAATATCGTCGGTTAGCTAACCGTTTGAAGAGACGAGGAGGTAGGCGGCGTCAAGCAGGAAACCAAGAAGAATGTCCTCGTTGTAGTCACTGCAACGAGGAGGGACATGGTGAACTTGTTTTTCTCTCCGCCATCCACATTGCGGTTCCCGGTGAAAGGTTGATATAGGCTTTACTACCGTAGGTGACCAGTGTCGTAACTGAGATCCTCTTGTTTCTGGCTCAAGACTGACAACGGGTGTGATAATCTGAGCTCACTTTACTCCCTCAAACAAATTAAGTTAGTACAATTCACTCCCTTATGTGATTTCTCTTTTTTATTTCTCTTTGTACGAGTTGCGTTTAGTGCTCAAATTTTGCACAAGTATAGTTTTCATTGAACCTTACGTTAAAAAAAGTATAATATATATTTTAAACATAGTTTTTATAGTGTAATAGCATCAAATATCAACTTAACTATATAGTTCTAGAATTGTATACAAAATATTTAAGAAATAATATAAACTATTTTCTTTATTTAGAAAATAGTACTATCTATCATCATGCAAAAGTTGAGATTCAAATTCAAATCGTACAAATAGAAACAAAAAATTGAAATTGCATAAGAGAGTAAATTAAACCAACTTAAATTGTTTGAAATAGTAAAGTGAGCCAATATTTTGTTCGGGGTGTAATTTGGACAAAGTGAATTGTTCGGAGGAGTAAAATGGACTTTTCTCGGAAAAAAGGAAAGGTTCCCATATTCTAATTCTGAGTCTTGTATTTGACCGCAAGGACCCGAGAATTCATCTTCTATATTAGTGTTTCATATTCATCTTCTAGAATGATATATTTGTTCTAGGGCTGTCATATTCATCTTTGAGTTATTCTCTATAGTTATATTCCATTCCTCTCGGGTCCAATACTCTTCTTTTAAAATCCTATATTCATCCTCTAGGATTATATATTGAATTCAAATAATTCCTGACCTCTTTTTTTAATCTTTTGTATCCTAGGTCGTCGAAAAGATAAAAAATAGTATTTCTACGTCAACACTACAAAAGGGTATTTCAATCTACATCCCTAAATAGGATCTAAGATGTATAAAACCATGATATTGCTAAAAGTGCAACAATTTTAATGTTTCAGGAACTCCACCCAAGACCTTTTTTTTCCCAAACCATCATTTTGCTTACACTAGCTTACAAAAACATACTTTATCACTATATAATTGAACTTTGAACCCAGGATGATCGTGCACATATTATACATTTTGACCAAACATTATTTTATATAGTCCTATATATTCCTGCCTATCAGCCATTCAGCCGATGCTGTTCAAGATCAACATTTACAAATCACTTACCACCCAAAAAGAGCACAATGAAGACAATCACGTCCACGAATTAGTATGATAGTCATCCGTGGATGTGATTAGTACGAAACATCGTGGATGTGATTAGTACGAAACAGGGCACGTGGGTATATCAATCACAGCATAGAATGAACAGGGCTTCGCCGGCAGAGCCGATGGCTGCTAGGATTAGTATGATATTCATTAGGAAACTCACACCCAAAACTACAGACAGGAGCTGAGAAGGGTCGCGCTATTCATCAGGAGAGCATCGTGCTATTCATGCAAATACTTCGTCCGATAATCATGTACACGCCGCCGAAGCACAGCGCTGGAAGCAGTTGTTAAGACATCATATTAGCTGAACACTTGTTATTATGCTAGGCGTAATTTTGTTCAATAAAATCAAGAATCAGATGTGCAGAACAAAAGCCCACCCCCTCTCCTATCATCGTAGGAAACAGAGCACGTTTGAATATCAATCACAGCATGAGCTCTAACTTCGCATCTATAATGATGCACAACCTCTACAACTCAACAACAATCTTGTGAACCCTATGTTCAGGCATGACCTCAAGCTGAAGAATCATCAGCCCAGAGGAAGCATCATAGGAGAATCCCAGCTCGGCTGAACCCAGCAAGCACTTCTTGGGCCTGACTGAAGAGTACGCGCCAAACCTTCCACACCCTGTCACCTCCATGCACACCAACCCGACAGGCTCCGACTCGGAAGTGGAGCCATTGTTGCCGTTATCAATAAGCTCTGCTCCATCGAGGAGATGGTATGTCAGGCCTTCCACGGCACCGCCACTGTTGAACATGTCGACAAGGCCAATCGGGGCGAACCTGAAACCGGGTGCCAAGTCCTGAGACAAAATGCCGCAGCAATCAGTAAGTAATTCAAAATCACCAAACTTATGCGTTAGTCCGTTAGATGCAAGTCGTGACGGAAATGGAAAATGCGATTTGAGACACAAGGCACTTCACTGACCTTGATCGGTGAAACGGTGAGAATATCATGCTCCAGGACCTTCAGGGAGATGGGCAGTGCCGCACCATTGGGAAGAAGGACAAGTTCACCGCTGGCATGGCGGTACACCGCGCAATCGCCATTCCATTCAGGGTCCGTGGCAGCCTCAGAGATGAGATGGACGTCTCTGCTCTTGACGCCGCAGGTCAGGGCATCCGTGCCGGTCTGGTGGAAGATGTTCTTCTTCTCCACGGAGCTCCACGCTGCCCCTTGGCAGTTGTACACGCCGAGGACGCCGGTGAACTTGTTCATGTTCCATATCTTGAGCAAGCTGCACAAACCAAGCCACGGCATAACATTGTCAGCAACGTGAGCCAAAGATCATTTTGTACCGAGGAACAGACAAGGGTGCCTGCAGAGGGTAGTGAGCTCACCTGACTCCATCGCGTGCCGGGTCAGTGAAAAGGCAATCCTTGGTTGGTCTCCCGGGCAGGCGTGCACGAAGTACAGAGCCGTCAGGCAAGACGATCTTCTTGAGCAGCTCGAAGTTGTGCTTCCCGGGGCATCACTGCATCATCAATAACACAATCAGCTACATGTTCCACCCAACATAGCATCACGATAGATCACGGGTAGGAAGTATCGACCAACCTGACATAGACCGGGCCACCGCTAATTGCGCGTGCCGAGCCATGGTATTCGCCGGCCGGGTGGAGCGAGTGGAACATGTCCCAGTCCGGAAGCATGAACTCGCCCAGGAACACACTGTTGTATGCCACCGAGGCGATGTGGATCGTGTGTGACACTGGATCCCTCGGGTAGAAATCGTCTGATGCCCTGACCACTGCCGTCTGCTTAGAACTGTAAAATCACATAACGATCAAATTGGTCACTGATTATTTGAGTGAATTCACAAATGGAATTGTAGAATCGGATAATCAGATCGCATACCAGTAGAGTGCATCGGTGTTGTGGCTCATACAGGCGATGATGCCGTTCTCCGGGAAATTCTTGGCGATGGACGCGTCGAGCGCCTGGTGGTACATCCGGGTGAGCTCCACGCGGCCGCCGTGGCCAGCGCCGAGCGTCTCGAGGATGCACTGCACATCGACCTTGACGCCATCCACGCCGGCGGCGGCAAGGTACGCGTGCAGCTCGTCGTAGAACCTGTACACCGCGCGCGGGTGCACGAGGCCGAGCCCCTGCATCGTGAGCACGTCGGTCTTCATGCCGGGCTCGTTCTCCGCCACGCCCGGCGAGATCTTGGGGAACTGCAAGCTGGACCGGTACTGCTCCGTCCCAGCCTCGCCCGGCCGCACGCCGCCCCAGTACCCGGTGATGGCGTGCCACACGTACACGTACTTGAGCCCGTACTTCTCCTTGGCCGCGCGCACCACGGTCTTGATCCCGGCGGCGGGGTCGTCGTCGCTCTGGAACTTCCTGTTCTCCTTGATGCCCGTGAGCCGGGACAGGAGCGGCGGCTTGTCCCCCGCATCGTCGGGCTCGTCGGTGGCGGCGGCGGAGGATTGGTCGGTGCCCACGGACTGCCACCCGTCGTCGATGATGACGAACTTGGGCGGCGTGCCGCCGCCAGCGAGGCTGCGCAGCCCGGCCTCGACGCCCTCCTGGGTGACGTCCTGGTAGAACGCGTCCCACGTGCACCACCCGAAGTAGTCCACGATGCCGGGCAGCTTCTTCTCGGCGCGGAGCCGGAACGTCTTGAGCGTGGACTTGGCGGCGGCCACGGCGCCGGCGATGGCGGCGAAGGGGTCGGACTCGGCGGCGCCGACGAAAAGCGCGCGTGAGAAGGAGCGGGCGCGCGTGTCGGCGTCGCCGCTCTCGACGCAGAGCTCGAGCGCGTCGTCCCCTGTGCCGCTGCCCTGGAGGCTGGCGCGGAACGCGCCCTCCACGAGCGGGAGGAAGACGACGTACGCGTCGGGCTCGCCGGCGGCGGCCGCCTTGGACTCGACGAGGAGGAACTGCGTCTCGTGCGGGACGTCGCCGCCCTTGTCGCCCATCCGCTGCGCCATCCACCACAGCTTGAACCGGAAGCACGCCATGAACCGCGCGCCCCTGCGCAATTAAACCCATCGCGGAACAGAGTCAATGCCAGCCACCAACCCGGCAAACGGATGAATGAAGGGGGAAAAAATCGAGGCATCTGTTCACGCGCTCTCATCACATTCGAGATCCAACCAACCTCAGCGTCCCGAGGGAGACGACGTGGCGGGAGTCCGGCTCGGCGAAGTCGGCGCCGACGAAGATCCCGTCGACCGGTCCCCCGCGGCGGCCGACGACGCCACCACCGCGTCCGGCACGCCGGAGAGCACCGTCCGCCCGCACACCGTCAGCGCGCCGCCGGCGAGCTTGACGGACGACGAGATCGTCATCTCCTCTCCCGATTTACCTTCCTTCCTCTCCCTCCCTTCGCGAGACCGCTGGGCCGGCGAGAGGCCGCTCACCCCCTTGGTCCTGACCGAAGACCTGTTTCCGCATCGAACACACACACGAGACAGAGCAAACCGACATCAACACACCATTCGAGAACTACACGACATGCTGGAGGGGAATGTAACCGCAATCAAGGGCGAGTGGTCAATTGACACGCACCGGAGCGGGGTTGGAAGAGGCGGGGGCGGGGACGAAGAGGCGAGGACGATGCGCGCGGCAAGGGTGCGAGCAGCAGCGGGCGGGACGGGCCGGTATTTATACGCCGCGGCAGAGGGCGCCGAAGTGGAGGCGAGGGGAACGAGGACGAGGAAGAGGACGCGACGGCCCGGGTGCAGCTGCAGCTCAGCCTGCGCGCCATCCACGGGCGGGCGGGCGGGCGGCGGCGGTTAAATCCGTTGCTCCTCCTACTGGCTACCTCGCCGCTCACACAGTGCTGAGCCTGAGATGCTGGTTTGGGTAATTGGGTGGGTTAGGTGGCGTGTTGGCCCCCATGTTCTAGTCCGGCAAAGGGAGAGAGCTTTTTCCGTTTGGAACCGTCGAGGCTAATCTCCGGCCGCGAAGTGGCCGACACGTGGGGCCGCGGCACTTGGCGGTTCGAGAGAAGACGGGGGAGGCGACGGCCATTGGCTCCCGAACCGTCTCGTCCGGCGGACGCGGACACGCGGGCGCCTGCGGTTGGGCCAAGCGGCCGCCGGGACAGCGTGGGCGGGAGTGGGGGAGCCGGGCGATGGGGCCGAGCCTGCCACGGCGGATCTCCCCGCGCCGCCGGGACTGGGTCAGCGGTGGACGAAGACGGTTCCCGGCGCGCGGGCGCGGTGGATGGAGGAGTCACGAGTCGGGACTCGGGTCGGGAGTGGCTCGCCCGTGGGCGTGAGCTGTCGCGCCAATCCGCATCCCCTGGTCAGCGTTGTGACCGTCGCCGTGGACGGACGGCCACACACGCAAGCCTCGTTCCGACCTGCAGCAAAACTTATCGTCCCAGAAGTCCGACGTGCCTCTCCAATTAACGCGGGAGAAGAAGAGGATGCATCTCATGTTCAAGTGTGAGAAAGCGCGCGCCGCACGGCACAGTTACCGTATGATGATTATCCTTGCCTGCACGTTTTTGCCGGCACCGCCTGTTTTCGGATGCCTATGCATATTTTTTTCTTTTTTGCCTTCCCGCTTGTGCTACGCACGCCAGCGCCAATCGTTTACGATAAGTCCAGTTTTTATCGGCCTGCTGGAAGAAGACGACCTGCCATGTCAGCTCGACATCAACCAGCACGCCATCTCCTGCCAATAATTCAGGAAGAGAAGCATGTGCCTGAAAGCTCCCATGCAAATAACGCCAGGCAATCAGGAACAGCACGGGCTCGAGCTTGAGCTTGACGCGCGTGAGAAAGAAGGGCGCTTCGCATGGCGGATCGGGACGTATCATGCGTGCTGCGTGCACAAGTTGGACGAACCGGATCCTGGAAACAATCGACATCAAGCTACTTGTATGATACTGCTATATTACCCTTAGTCGCTTAGTGACGCCATCGCTAGTCACTGTCTCTATTATACTGTACTATACGCTTATCAGTTAGTATCAGTTATCACCAGCGGCGGCTCAATCATTCGTGCTAATCACTTCCTGTTATAATACAGGAAAGCTTAGCGTAAGTGGACGCCTGCGACAGCTACGTCTACGGCCGGAACCCGAAAGATCTTGAGAAAAAGCGCCGCGGCATCGGAAAACAAGCAACAAATATCATAGACAGATTACCACTTGCAGACATGCACGAACAGGTGCAGTGGAGCCGTGGGATTAACAATGCCAGCAGATGCGCATCTGACGAGGAGCTTCGAGATCAAGAAGAGGGGAAAAAATCTCGGGGATGCCGACCTCGAGCTGACTGAGCAACGGAGAGGGTGATCGACAAGCGCCGGATATTTTTTCGACCTCGAACTGAACTTTTTTTTTGAAGGCACCTCCAACTGAAGATTGGATCTGCTTGGCATTTGGGCGTTGATCGATCGTGCAGTTGGTCCTCCTCTCTGACAGTGACGTTTTGCCAATCTTGTTTTGTCTGTCGCATGTGCTTTGTGCCCGTGCGTCAGTGTGAGTGAGGACAAGTGCTGAAATGTGCGCAAGTACAGCCATTAGGCGAAGGATATGGCGAGGCGGCGGCTGGACACATGGAGATCCAATCGATTATATGCCGCCTCAATCGTATCAGATATTTCACGAGTGGTGGTCGGACAGTTGATCGTGCCAGCTAGGCTACTCGGGCGCAGGCAGCATTGCGGCGGCAAGCAGTGGGGTTAGTAGAGTCGTCACTACACGCCCCGCTAAGATGTTACCCAGTGGAGCTCATTTGCAGCATCAAATCTAATAACCCAGTCTCTGCGCTACATACAAAATAATGGGCATGCCTTCTGAAACTTTTCTTTCCAAGTTGCTTGTTTCTGTTGATGATGCAGCCTGTTTTGCATAACACAATATCAAATCTGTCTCCTGATGATTATGGGTTGGAATGATGCACCTATAAATTAGTACTACTAAAGAACTTATAAATGCATCTACTCATATTAATTTCTCTTTACTTTCCTCAAACTAAACCCTGAACTTGAGTCAAAGAATGAGTATCCTTGTGAACTTTGTTGTTTATTTCTAATCACGGCAAGCATTTCTGAAGATGGCGGAATGGTACTTGAACAGTACAATATGATTTTTCCCATGTCACTATCCTGCGTGTACGATGTGAGTGCAATATGTATAGGCATACCCTTCCCGCCCACTGCCTCTCGCACCTTTGCCACTCACGAAGCACTTCGGCGTCTCGCCGTCTCACGTCTCAGTAGTCGACGAAGCAGAGGAAGAGAAACCGGGAGAGAAGATGACGATTGCCTCGTCCGTCAAGCTCTCCGGCGGCACGCTCTCGGTCCGCGGGAGGACAGTGCTCTCCGGCGTGCCGACCGCGGTGGTGGCATCGTCCGCGGCGGGGAGCGGTGCGGTTGACGGTATGTTCATCGGCGCCGACCTCGCCGAGCCTGCGTCCCGCCACGTCGTCTCCCTCGGCACGTTCAGGTCGGCTGAGAACACAGATGCGAATTTCCCCCAATTCTCCCGTTTGCCGATCGGCGTTGACTCCTGTTTGGCGGTTGATTGCGCAGGGGCGCGCGGTTCATGGCGTGCTTCCGGTTCAAGCTGTGGTGGATGGCGCAGCGGATGGGCGACAAGGGCGGCGACGTCCCGCACGAGACGCAGTTCCTCCTCGTCGAGTCCAAGGCGGCCGCCGCCGGCGAGCCCGACGCGTACGTCGTGTTCCTCCCGCTCGTGGAGGGCGCGTTCCGCGCCAGCCTCCAGGGCAGCGGCGCAGGTGACGACGCGCTGGAGCTCTGCGTCGAGAGCGGCGACGCCGACACGCGGGCGGCGTCCTTCCACCGCGCGCTCTTCGTCGGCGCCGCGGAAGCCGACCCCTTCGCGGCCATCGCCGGCGCGGTCGCCGCGGCCAAGTCCGCGCTCAACACGTTCCGGCTCCGCAAGGAGAAGAAGCTGCCCGGCATCGTGGACTGCTTCGGGTGGTGCACGTGGGACGCGTTCTACCAGGACGTGACAAAGGAGGGCGTCGCGGCCGGGCTGCGCAGCCTCGTCGCCGGCGGCGCGCCGCCCAAGTTCGTCATCATCGACGACGGCTGGCAGTCCGTCGGCACCGACCAGTCGAACCCGGACGCCGCCGCCTCCGGCGACGCGGCCGGTGTGCAGCCTCCCTGCCTCGGCTCACGGGCATCAAAGAGAACACCAAGTTCCGGAACGCGGGCACGGACCCGGCCGCGGGGATCGAGGCGGTGGTGCGCGCGGCGAAGGAGGAGCACGGGCTCAAGTACGTGTACGTGTGGCACGCCATCACCGGGTACTGGGGCGGCGTGCGGCCGGGCGGCGCCGGGACGGAGCACTACCGCTCCAGCCTGCAGTTCCCGGCGATCTCGCCGGGCGTCGCGGAGAACGACCCCGGGATGCGGACGGACTGGATCACGGCGCAGGGCGTGGGCCTCGTGCACCCGAGCGCCGTGTACCGGTTCTACGACGAGCAGCACGCGTACCTCGCCGCCGCGGGGGTGGACGGCGTCAAGGTGGACGAGCAGTGCATCCTGGAGACGCTCGGCGCGGGGCACGGCGGGCGCGCGCGGCTCACGACGGAGTATCACCGGGCGCTCGACGCGTCCGTGGCCAAGAACTTCCCGGAGAACGGCATCATCGCGTGCATGAGCCAGAACACGGACGCGCTCTACTGGTAAGGGAATCTGATCTCGATCTGTCCTCTGTAAGCGGTATCGATTGTGACTGTCTGTAGGAATTACATGGATTCATGTGACAAATGGACTGGCAGCTCCAAGCAGACGGCGGTGGTGAGAGCGTCGGATGATTTCTTCCCGAGGGACCCCGTGTCGCACACGATCCACATCGCCGCGGTGGCGTACAACAGCGTGTTCCTGGGCGAGTTCATGCTCCCGGACTGGGACATGTTCCACTCGCTCCACCCGGCCGGCGAGTACCACGGCTCAGCCCGGGCGATTAGTGGTGGCCCAGTCTATGTCAGGTAGCTCGATTCACCCTACCCGACCCTCTGTTACGGTAATTCGGTAGTTCTTTTTTTGTGGAATCTTAGCTGAATCGTGCCGTTGGCGATGATTTTGCAGCGATGCTCCCGGGAAGCACGATTTTGAGCTGCTGAAGAAGATCGTTTTGCCCGACGGGTCCGTACTCCGCGCACGACTTCCTGGCCGGCCGACCAAGGACTGCCTGTTCACCGACCCGGCACGTGACGGCGTCAGGTGAGCCCGATATCCCCTGTTCTAGTTGCACGTGTTGTCGGGAACACTTCAGTGACAGTGGTTTACCATGGCAGCTTGCTCAAGATTTGGAACATGAACAAGTACACCGGCGTTCTGGGCGTGTACAACTGCCAGGGCGCGGCGTGGGACTTCGTGGAGAAGAAGACCATGTTCCACCACACCGGCACCGAGGCCCTGAGCTGCGGCGTCAAGGGCAGCGACGTCCATCTCATCTCCGAGGCCTCGACGGATCCTGAATGGAACGGCGATTGCGCCTGTGTACCGCCATGGCAGCGGTGAGCTTCTTGTTCTCCCGAGTGGCGCGACACTGCCCATCTCCCTGAAGGTGCTGGAGCAGGACATCCTCACCGTGTCACCAATCAAGGTCAGATAAGCGTGCAGTGTCTCCCTGAAGCATGTCCTGCACCTCCGCTATTTCTAACCTGATGACATGTACTAGTATTTCGTACACAAAAGTATATATGGAGATTTTGTAACTGACGTGACATGCTGTTTCAGGACTTGGCGCCCGGGTTCAGGTTTGCCCCAATAGGGCTCATTGACATGTTCAACAGTGGGGCGGCCGTGGAAGGCCTGAGCTACCACCTCCTCGACGGCGCAAAGGGGAACGACAACATCAACAGCTGTACTTCTGCTACCTCAGAGGCATTCGGATTGGTGTGCATCGAAGCAAGAGGGCGTGGAAGGTTCGGTGTCTACTCTTCAGTCAGGCCAAGGAACTGCAGTCTGGGCTCAGCTCAGGTGGATTTCTCCTACGATTCCTCCTCTGGGCTAGTGATTATTCAGCTGGAAGACATGCCCAAGGAAAGGGTTCACAGAATTGTTGTTGAGCTGTAGGGATAATGGTAGTAGCATTACTAAGTTGTGCCTTGTGGAGCACCACTATGACGGTAGGGGTACTGCAGAGTGAGTGAGATTTGGCTGTGGACATCTGAGCCCACATACATAACGTATGCAAGACTTATCCAATACGTATGTACAAGGAACAAGAGAATTCTCAAACTTCTATTACGACAGTACAATTAAATTGGACACTTTTGGGTGATTTTTTTAGAAAATGGATTTTTTTTGTGGTTGAAGAAAAAAATGGAATTACATTCCGACCTCTGCGGTAACGTTGCACACAGCCTGATATCCACCGCGTAACTGCACATAACTTTTCTTATTACATTGAAACACTTTTAGGAGATGATCAATACTCCCTCCTTTACTAAATTGTTGTCGCCATTGACTTTTTTCTTGACGTTTGACCATTCGTCTTATTCAAAAAATTTCTTCAAATACAAAAAGTAATATGCTACATTTCAAGTTTCTATATGATATTTGTTAAACTTTATTTGAATAAGACAAATAGTCAAATTTAACAAAAAAGTCAACGGCGACAACAATTTAGTAAGGGAGTAGTACATTACAACAAACAGGATTACAACCTGATTTATTCGACAAGCAGAGCTGTAGAGAATGAAGTACAAAATTAAGTAGCCAACTGAACCAACTGAACCGGATGCGCACTGATGAACTTGACGGGTACAGGCGTTTCGATCGAGAGGCAGCACTAGCACCTGATGTTCTTGAAGCAGTCCGGGAGGGCACCCTCTATGCTGGCGGGCACCTGCTTCCTCATCTCGCAGAGGCAGCTGTGGCTTATGATATTTCCGCTGCAGCAGTCCTTAGTCACTGAAGGAGGCTGCGTACGCACGGTGCACTTGTAAGTCGCCCCACGAATGGTATCACAGTCTCGAGTCTCTAGAGTACCCTCAGGATGACTTTTTTTTTTTTTGAAGTAAACGGCAGGTGCTCTGCCCTTTCATTAAAGTAGGAGAAAAAACGGAAGGAAATACAAAAGTACACAGGAGCAAGGTCCACATGAACCAGCAGCTTTAGCTGCTAGAGTGAAAAGGAACAGGAAACCGATCGGTGAGACACCGAAAAGGAGAAAAACACAAAGCAGCAGCTAACTAACTACTGTAATCTCTAATCAGGTTCCCGTGGTCTCTTCATTGCCATGAAATAGGAATCCGCTTCCTCCTTTGCCAGGTACGCCACTTGCAAGCTTTCTTTTTCTATGCCTTGGAAAATTCTTCTGTTTCTCTCTTTCCAGACGTTCCACCAAGCATACAAAATCCTTCCAGTCTGTTCTCTTCTTTTTCCTTGTTCATCTCTCTCGCGGTCAGTAAAAACCAATCAGCTACCGATGTGTTTCGTGTTGTAATCGGAAGATTTGGACCTTCCATCCATTCGCTGATGAGCTTTACGACTGTTTGTGCGTATTCGCAATCTATAAGTAGATGTCGGTTTGTTTCAGCATCACATAGACAGAGTGGGCATACCACGTTGTTATCCCATCCTTTGATGTCTAAGTTGTCAGCAGTTAGCACCCGTTCATGCATAGCGGTCCACGCAAACAGTATAACTTTCGGCTCGGCCCTTGCTTTCCACATCATATTCGAGTTGAAAGGCTTACTTGTTCCCGAGAACTGAGCATGGTATGCAGATTTTGTGGTGTATTGCCCTGATGTTGTGTCCAGCCAAATCACTTTATCTTTTGTAGTCGTATCCATAGAGTAGTTTCTCAGTGATTGCCATAACTGGACGTACTCTTGTATTTGTATTGTGGTGTTGACTCCTTTTACTGATCTGATCCAATTTTTGCTTTGTAGTTCCTTTTCCACCGTCCTATTTTTGAATTTTGCCACTCCCTCAGGATGACTTAGGAACGTGCTCAGTCCTTCACTGAAGAGATCTAAGCATCTCCTTTGGGCGAGCCGATCAAAAGCCGAGCACGGCGGGGGAGGTGGCTCTGGTACTGGCGGCGGCGGCGGGGGCCTTGGCGGTGCCGGGGGCAATGCCTTGAACGATTCCTTGCACAAGGAGTCGAAGGCCGCCTCAGATGTGGCCAAGGCATCGTTTGCCGCCGTACACGCCGCCGCGACCGATCCTTTGCGTGAGGTCAGCGCGCACACAACGAAGCCGGCGGCATCAGTCGAAGCAAAACCATGGGTCACACTGTGAAATGCGAAGCCCAAGGTATGAGGTAGAACATCTACGGCGGGGAAGCCGGTGGATGCAGAAGCATAGGATAGAACATCACATGTCCTGGCGTCATCAGGTGAGACGTAGAGTTCTTTACATGCTTCGGTGGCGGAGGCAGTTGTACCTGACGCGGCCAGGTCTTGACACAGACCAGCAAGAGGTCCGCCATCACCCGCGACGAGAGTCATCGAAATTGCGACAATGAACAGTGCGACCAGGGTAGCGGACCGATCCCGCTGCCTTGAGCGCACCATAGTGATGTGAGGAGATGAAGAACTAATGGGTGATGAGAAAGCACCAAGTAGATTGGAGCCCTTTATAGAGAGGTACTTCAGCTGTATGGACTTGGAGAGAGACGAGGGAACGACGTGAGGATCACCATCAGATGACTATAAGATAATTTTATATGTACACAACTATGCATGAGTCATGAGGGTGTAGTACATCAACATCTCATGAGATATAGAACTCGAAGTACTAATCTCTCTCTTGGGGGCGTTGACGAACATGCATTAACTAATTACTACACGCGTGCCAGCTGATTGCTTGATTCCTTCTCCTAGTACTATAATCTTCTCCCAGAAATGCTACTGGGCTATTAGCGTATGACGACAGTCACCTTAGGATCTCATATGCTACTATATGAAACAAATGATGACTCGGATAAAGCGTTGGAGCAACCAAGAGCAAGCTAGATTGTTTTGACGCACAGAAGGTGGTGGATTTTGCAACTCTTGTCAGCTAACATCTGACGGACACATGTGAAATAAGCATACTATTGGCTAGCACTCTGTTTGGACTGATCAAGTGACGAAGCAGTAAATATCGAGACTACAAGCACTGCTCCCATGTCCCACAATAAAAACAAAAATGTTTCTTCACAGATAGCTTGAAATATGTTCCGCGCGCTGCATATACATCGTTTAAATAATTCCAGAGAGCTTGAGATCGAAGTCTGCACGTAATAACACAGCTGGCTCCAGATCTTAGGTTCATTAAATTCTAAGCACTTCCTATAGTATATAAAGACTATTGAAACTATAATAGGTCAATCTCAGTGGGAGTTTCATCAGTATTAAATGAGCTGCCACGTTAGCAAAAGAGATGATGTGACATAACAATTAATATGAAACTGGGCAAATGGGTTTCACAAGAATGAAACTCATTTGGCACTGTTTTATAGGTATGAAACTCCATTGAAACTCCTATTGAGAACATAAAGTTTCATCCCAACCAATTTTGACCAATCTAGATGCAACAATTAGATGTTAATTTAATGCTACAACTTGTCTATGAAATCGTGAAAATGAAACTATGCATTGAGAGTTACTATTTTATCTACCAAATTAAATCTCAGAATCTGATGTGGCACTCTTGGTAAGAATGTAAGATGTCTAACTATTAACTTGTACTTCAGAATGGTTGACTATCCGAGATCGAAAGATCGGAATTGAAAAAACTGAAATTTTAGGTATGGGTAGTAGATCGCGTAGGGGTAGCCGACATAACTTTTAATTTTGACTCCGGATCCTTGAGCCGGGTACCCAAACTACCCAAATAACTGAAGTGATGAAACACATAAATCATACCATTTTAATTTCAGTTATAAATTTTCAAGTCAAATTTTGAACCGTGACTTAATGAGTAAGTTGCTATAAATTTATTATTTATAATATAATTAATAGTTTATTTGTTAGTGATAATGATTGGTTCATAATTTTATGAAATTTATATGAGATGGTAAAAAATATGGGTAGTTCGATCATAGTAGACAACCAAACCAAAATTTATGTACCCAAACTTTTCGGGTATCCAAAAAATCACTTTTTTGGGTATTGATTTTAGAAAATGATGTTTCAAAAAATTCAAACTAACCGAACCGAAAGTCTAGGTGGAACTGACCACCTAGACCTACTTGTACTCAATACTATGAAAGGAAATACTCCCACCCAACTATGCGCATCACAGATATCACAAGAATATTCCATTAATGTGACACAACAAACTGTAAGCGGATTGGATAGGCACGGTCCAGTGCACAAACTATGAAAAAAATGCAAGATTTTAAACATCTAAGAACTAAATATTTAGTCTCTTTTTTTGAAAAAAAGAATTAAATGTTTCAACATCAATTACAATTATTTCCAACTTTACAGAGGGAATGATGCACACATTCCCTTTTGTTTTGAAAATATGATTGAGAGAGACACAATATCTCAATCACATGCCAACTAGCAAATCTCTTGTACATATGTGGATGTGATCATACTAGCACTAAGGCACCGAATTCTATTGGGACTCCAAAGCTTATGCGAGAGTAGTACTAGAATGCATGACATCATGGCGAGAGTAGCATCCCTTTAAAAATGGCTTTGGAAAAAAATCTCTTATACAGAGGTAGGATCTATAGACTTGACAGATGAGGGAACGTGTAGATCACCACCATCTTAATTTTGTTGACTATGATTATATAGCATATATGTAGATACGTGCGGAACACATGGAGTTGAGTCTCCTTGTAGCACTCGAGATGAAGTACTAATCTTGTAGAGCATACTTTGAACATTAAATAACTATTATATGTGTGTCGCTTGCTAACCTACTTTGGACAGACAAATTATATCATACTCTCTATGTTCCTAAATTGTTACTGTCATTGACCTTTTTTACCATTCATCTTAATAAAAATTTCAAATATAAAATGTAAATGTTATAGGCTATATTCAAGTTTCTTTAGTGACAGAACACATTCCAATAAAATATATGATATTTCTTAATTTTTTGAATAAGATGAATGGTCAAATGTAATAAAAAGTCAACAACGACAATAATTTAGGAACGGAGTAGTATACGAGAAGTACTGAGGCTACTTAATAAGCAGATGTGGCCGTCCATTTTTCAAAAAAAAAAAACAGATATGACCATCAGCTACTTAGCTTAGCATCTCTGTCCTAAGCAACTTGAGTTGCATACTTTTTAAGGTCCCTTTGGATTGAAGAAAAATAAAGGAAATTTGGAGCATGAGAATTGTATAGGATGTTTTCCTCCATGATCATTTGGCTCATAGGAAAACCAAAGGATAGTTTCCGTAGGAAGGGCTTCCTTTGCTTGATTATGGAGGAAACAAAACAAGAGATTAGACCTCTTTTTTCTTTCCTTTGTTTCTCCTCCCAAGCAAGAAAAAGCTATTGATTACGAAAAAACATACTAACTCAATTTCTACATTTAGTTTTCTCTATGAGCCTATCAAAGGACTACTCATCCCAATTCCTATGTTTTCCATTCTCATATGGTTCCAAAAACATACTAACTCAATCCTACATTTTCCCTATTCCTTTGCTTTTCCTATCCTACATTCCAAAGGGAGCCTTAGCCTGGCCACCCCAGGAAGCGCCACTTTGAGCTGCTGAAGAAGATCGTCTTGTCCAATGGCACTGTATCTGCGAGGCCTGCGCACGACTTTCGGGGCATCTGTGCAAGGATTGCCTGTTCAGTATTCACCGACCTGGCACGCGACGGTATCACATGAGCTCATTATCCTCTATTTTCATAGTTGCAGATGTCGTTCGGAGCACTTCAATGATAGTGCTCTACCGTGGCAACTTGCTGATGAAATGGGACATGAACAAGTTCACCAACATTCTGGACGTGTAGAATTGCCGAGGGGCAGAGTGGGACTTCATGGAGAACAAGACCATGTTCCACGACAATAGCACCAAGGTCCTGAGCTGTTGCATTTAGGGGCAGCAACGTCCATCTCATCTCAAAGACCTCAACAAACCCTGAATGGAACAGGGACTGTGCCGTGTATCGCCATGGTAGCGGTGAGCTTGTCCTTCTCCCTAGTGGCGCGGCATATCCAAGATGCCCACGGAAAGGCTTGGACTTCATATTCATCATCACTGCTTGGTGCATTGGAAGGAGCAGAACAATCGGGTGTTCCAAGGTTAAGCAGCCACCGCCAACTAAGTCTTGGACAAGATTGAAGAAGAGGCATACTTCTGGGCAATGACTGGAGCCTTCCGGGAAGTCTCATAGCGCGAGAGTACCCTTAGAGATGTATTAGATAGAGAACATATCTAGTGGTCCCACCGGGTTAGGTGCTTCCGTGCTCCTATTATGAATTTGCACTATATAAGACTTGCAAAAAATTATAACAAAAATATGTATAGATAGGGATATCATCTTCTACTATCATGCAAAAGTATAGTTGCAACAAGTAATTGTGCAAGGTGCAACAAAAAAGAGAAATCAGCGTTTGAACAATATTGGGTTACGGGTCTAGTAGGAATACTAGCAACCCACAACTGTTGAAGCTGATTTTCTTTTTTTGTTGCGTTTTCTACAAGTATTCAAACTTTGCACAATTATAGATGACAACATGCACTATACACTCATATTTTTGTTTGAATTTTTTGTAAGTTATTTTTTGTATTTTTTATGTATGGGAGCATGAGAAGCACATGATATGTTCTCGTTTTAGGTAGCCTTCACCAATGCAAATTGTAGACAAACATAACTGTATAAGGCTAACAAACTATCATGAGGTGGCTTGTGATGTACTCACATTGTCAACCTTTCTTCCCCTTAATACAAAGATGCACGAAGCTCCTACGCATCAGCAAAAAAAAAGATGACATGACATGATATTTAATATGGAAGAGAAGAGAAGCATTTCATTAAAAGAATGAAAAATGTATTGAGACTCTTTTTCTTTCACGTGCATAAAAAACGGAGCCTCATTGTTGCACCTATGCAACCATTTGATGTCATGTTCACCATATGACAGTGTAAAATAAAATAGCGCACTGATAGATGCACTTTCATATCAAAGAACAAAACTAGAAAGCTGATGTGTCACACTTCAAAACGTGAAATAAAAGAGACCACTGAGAACGACCTACATCGCCAATCCTCCTGAAGGTCCTGAAGCAGGACATCCTCACCGTGTCACTGATCAAGGTCAGATATATTTGGTACACAAAAGGAACATAGCGATTTTGTAACTGACGTCACACGCTGTTTCAGGAATTGGTACCCGGGTTAAGGTTTGCCCCGGCAGTAGGCCCAGTCACGTGTTCAGCAGTGTCGCGGTGGTGGAAGGTCTGAGCTACCATGGAGAAAAGGTTACCGGTGACACCAGTAGATATACTTTTTCAACCTCAGAGGCAGTTGGTCTGGCGTGCATGGAAGCGATAGTGTGTGGCAGGTTCGGTGCCTACTCTTCAGTCGGGCTAAGGAGCTGTGAGGTGGATTTCTCCTACGATTCCTCCTCTGGGCTGATGATTATTCAGCTGGAGAACATGCCTAAGGAGAGGGTTCACAAAATTGTTGTTGAGTTGTAGGATGGTAGTACTAGTATATCACTGGATGCGTATCAATCTATCTGAATTCTGAGTACCATGCCGACACTTCACTTTGACATATTTGGGTCCCCTCCAATGAGTTGACTATGAGAGCTATTTATGATGGTTGGGATTTGAGAAGCGTGAGATTTGGCAGTGATGAACATCTGACATCTGATGAGTTCACAATTCACCTTTTCGATATGAACCGGCCGGGCAGGAAATCGTGAATTAAAACTTGTATTATTATGGTGTACAGATCCCACCACTCGTGGGAAATGGTCACTGTGGTAACAAACAAAGCAAGATTGCCCTCAAAAAAAAAAACAAAGCAAGATTCCAAACCGAGCAATACACTCATCAATTCGATTATTCAAGTAGTGTAACGAAGAAAACTGAACCGAACGCACTGGCCGTTGCGTCATCATTCGCAGCTCAGGTTCTGGAAGCAGTGCGGCACCTTGCCACCCTTGATGTTGCGGAGCACCTCGTCCTTCATATCGCAGAGGCAGCTGTGGCTTATGATGTTGCAGCAGTCCTTAGTCACCTGATCTGGCCGCACAGAAATAGTGCACTTGTAAGTCGGCCCACGAAGCGTAGGGCAGTCTTGGTCTTTCTTCAAAATGTTATCAGGCTGGCTCGAGAACTCGCTCGTCCCTTTGTTGAAGAGATCCAAGCATTTGTTCTTCCTGACCCAATCACGATCGCACGGGCCGGGAGGCGGCGGCGGTGGTGACGGCGGCGGCGGCGGCGCTGGGGCCAGCCCTTGAACGACGCCTTGCACAGCTCGGCGAAGGCCGCATCGGACTCGGCCAGCGCGCCGCGCGCCGCGTTGCACGCCGCCGCGAGCGATTTCTTCCCCTGAAGCAGCGCGCACACGGTGTGGACGGCTTCGTGCGCCCCCGACGGGAAGCCAGTGGCCATGGTGGTGAACACGGTGGCCAGGCTGTCGCCTATGGCGGAGTTAGACTGGCGGGTTAGGTAGTCGCACGTGAAGGCGTTGCCAGGGTATATTTTGAAGCTCTTGCACTCTTCAACGGCGGCCGCCGTCGCGCTTGGCGAGGTCACCTTTTCACACGCGTCAGCAATGCCTGCGGCGAGGGCGGTCGGCGGAGCTGCGGCGAGAGCGACGCACAAGGCGACCACCAGCGTTGCCGCGCCAGCGAGCCGATCCTGCTGCGTTGAGCGCATCACCATAATGACTGACTGATGGGAGATGAGGGAAATGTAGCTGCCTAATTAAGGTTCATCACGCACACTCACACACCATGTACATTGGAGTCCTTTTATAGAGAGGCACAACCGCACAAGCACACAGGCTCTATGGACTTGGAAGGATGGGAACGTGTGGATCATCACTCTCATCTCAGTTTCGTTGACCCCAATTACATATATAGCATATATAGATATGTGTGGAACACATGGAGGTAATTCTTTTTGTTGTACTAGTACATCTTATATGGGGATATAATACTCTACAAGTATTAATCTCGGGAGCGTTCAGCACCAGCTTGTTGATTGCTGGCTTCGATCGCGGATAACTATACCATATTTTTTTTAGATAACTATACCATATGAAATGTAGCACCAGCTTACCGGTTGCTGGCTGAAGTAGGAATCAATAATGGACCATATGAATTTCTAAACTGCAAACACCACTCCAACAAAAAGGCAATATGACTTCCGCGCGCTGCATGCATCCTTTAATTAAGTCAAGGAACTTGCATTGAGATAGCAGTAAAACACCGCTGGCTCCAGATCTTAGTAGGGTATATAAGCATTTTCCCCCTTTATGTAAGGACTAATGAAACTATGATACGATGTAAAGTATATCTCAGAATGCGGTTGACCCGTAGCTGCATGGAACACATTGAACTCATATTGTGCTGCTCTCTATGGAAGCCAAATACTCCCCACATAGGATTATGCTAATCGCAGATATCTTGGGAGCATTTCAGTAATGCAACTTGTTAACCAAACTAACCAGGGCTGCACAGGGGAGACGTGCTCCAGCACAAAGTGTTTTGACATGATATGATAATTCGCCGTCGCCGATGATGATATTCCTGAACCGGCTCTATCCGTTGATCTGCTAGTCTGAAGTTAGACCAGCTTTACCGCTGCTTTGCACTCTCTAAACCTCCGCGACGACTGGTGATGACTAAGACTCCCTGCTGTAGACCTTAGCCGTCTGCATAGATTGGGGGAGTTGAGGCTAAATATGATGTATTCAACAATATGGATTCAGAAGTACTTCAGGCGAACTGTTAAGTTCGAACTCATCAGTGTGATAAGAATTATTTGAATGCTCTAATATTAAAAACTGTAATGCGTTATGTCAAAAGTAAAGCCCAATGCACTGTTCCCTTTACAAGTACCTCGGAGGAGAAGGAGGAAATCCTACAAGCTGCTACTAAACTCCAAAATCATCTAAAGACTCTGAAGACAGATGGAAGGAGGAAAGTAGGGGTAGGATAGCTTGCAGTTTTTCAGGTAGCTTGTCTCAGCGGGGCATGGAAAACTTGGAGGACGGTCGGTTGTGGCGTGTTGGGTCAACATTGTAAAGCTGGTATCCCCAGCACAAACGTTTTATTGCTTTAATACAAAGCAGGGCTCTATGCCTTTTCTCTAAAAAACTGTTCCCTTTACAAAGACTTAAGGGCAACAAGCCAAACTGAATATTGTAGTGTTAAGCATAGTTCATTTGCTGGCCCTAAAAGAAACTAACACGATATAAGCTTGTTGGCTATCAAATCTAAAATAGACAACACTATAGGTTGAGCAAACTGGAGACTCCAGTGCAACAGCACCAGTTTGAAGACCACAACACATAGTATCACAAGCCAGCTTAGGTGACAAACTTTTGATGTTTCAAGGAGGTTTGCATTGCCCACAACACATAGTATTTGATGGATATATACCGCCCCAGTGACAAACGACAAACCTTATATATGAACAAATTGATGTTTCAAGGAGGTTTGCATTGCCCATATCAGAAGAAAAGAAACCATCTCATCAAAATTCTTTGACAATCAGAGATCCATGTTGATTTGGGAGAAGATGAGGTTTAAGTACTGAACCAAGGTGAAGGAACTCGACAGAAATATGACCGCAGGTACTTGAACTCATCACTGTTTCAAGAACTCTAATGCCCAAGAGAAATAGAATTGAGCACATCACAGTTTCAGAAGCATAAATATCTTGCAAAACTTAAATAAGTTCTTAATATGTTGTAGAAGCATAAATGTCTTCAGAAGTGATGCATATATATAAAAGTTAAAGCTATATCTTCCACGGAGATATATGAACATCAGGTCAATCCAAGATTAAGTAATAGCACATTTACTAACTTACACTCTACGGATGAGAACAGGGAATCCAAACTTTGTAATAAACAGAAAATAAAGCTGATACAAGATCACAGACTGACCTTGGAAACTCAGGCAAATTAAGCTCGACATCACCTCATTAGAAGATAGTAGAATTTGTTTACACACTGACACCATAGACCAACTGCTTGGTAAACCCCACTAGAGAACCTTCATGTTGCCACCAAGAAACAGCCACAGTCAGACCTACGACTCACAAGTTGGAAAGAGGATGCTACAATCATGAAGTTCTACTTCTTCTAGATCATGCTTTGGCTTGGGGGAACCCAATTTTGATCCTTTCGCAACTGCTCAAAAAGATCTTCATTGTCCTCCCTGGCATCCACTGCAGTCAAGTTGTAGAGTGCCCACTCTTGTTTTGTAAGATGCAGCTTTAGCTTCTTCTTAAGTTGCACAAGCAACGCGGAGAATGAGCCCCTGCCTTCAATATCAGTATTCTTACACAAGATTCGATATGCCCAGTTTGCCTTCAGAAGCTCCGAAGAGGACATATCGTCACAATGGATATCAACTGAGGCATTATAGCGACCTGACATCACCATTCCATCATCCAGCAATATATCGAGCTTATCAACAAGGAACTTGATTGTCAAGACTTTCGCTGCACTCTTAGACACCATGAGCACAGAGCTCAATGTGCGCCCTGATTGGTCCATGAAGAGACCATAGTTCGGTCCAAACCCCATGGTTCCTACATCCATGTAACCTTCTACAGACCCCACAGTTTCCATAGCCCTCAGTGGTGTCAGCCCTGGTGCTGCCTTTGAAATTGGAAAAACGTACCCCCATTATTTGCCCTCTGGAGCATTTCTTTAAGGCCTTCTTGCTCAACGCACTTGCAAGAAACTTTCCCAGCTCTGTCCATTGATAGCTTGAACTTGGAGTAACGACGAGCTGCTGCAGGATGTGCATCATCGATCAACCACAAGCCAGCATCCCATAACATAGGGGAGCACGCGGCACTGGCTTCACCGCCGCCTCTGCTTCCTTCCTTCTCCTCTCCTCCTTTCGCTCACGAATCTTCCTCTTCTCCTCCTCTTGTTGGAGTGTCGCCTTCTCCTTCTGCAGCCTTATCTTCCTCTGTTCTTCTGTCTCGAATCTTCGGTTCTCAATCTCTACATCCTCCTGCTTACGCATCAAGCAGAGCTTCCTCATCAAGTTCTCCACCGAGACGCCGATGTCAATGATGTGGAACCCTTCCTCCGCATACAGCCTCTCCTCCGTCCACCTGGTGGGTAGTTGAAACCACTGCTCTGAGAAGCGAAGATCCACAGTTGCAGAGGGCCCAGGTAGGAGGAAGAGGATGTCATGCAGCTGCACGACGAGGGGCTTGATGTGGGCAGTCACGCTGATCCCGCGTCCCCCGGGCATGCTCCGGATCACCGCCACCTCGGTCCACGGGGCCGGCGACCCCTCCTTGCGAATCACGCCCTTCTCGCGGGAGAACTCGAGGCTGTAGTAAGAGTGATCGAATATGCCCGAAACGATCCCCGGCCGGTCAGGCTCGGCAGGCGCGCCGGAATGGTCCACCACCGGCTCCACCTGGCCGTCAGGCCCCGCCGTGCGACAGAGCGGAATGGGGAAAGACGTCCCGCGCCGCTCCGGGAAGAAGCGGCGGCTGCTCCGGTGAGACCAGGAGGCCCGCGCGTTTCTGACGGAGACCTTCATGGTGTAGAGAACGCACGGGTGGGTGTGTACCTTCAGAACCGAGAACAAGTACGGGCGCCCCGGGCCGCAGGACGCCATTAATCGCTCAAATAGGCGGCGGCGCGTCTCCTGCTCCCCGTCATTCTCTTTGATTGCGTTGGCCAATACCCGGACACCCAGATGATTCTTCATCTCCGCCTCGACAGATACCTCTGACTTCTCCGGATCCGCCATGGGGACGGACAGATGGTAGGGGGCGGCGGGAAGACGCTCTAGCGCCCTGTTCGGCTTGCTGGGCTGATACTACAACGGCTGGGCTGATCAGCCCAGCCGTTCGGCTGCCAGCGCCAGCACTACGGCTGGATTAATCCACGACTCGTTCGTTCGCCAGAGACAGGAGCCGTCGTTCTGGTTTGGCTGGCTGGAGCTGGTATGGCTGGTTGGCGCTGGCTCTTCAGCCCAGCCGCTGGCCACTCCAGCCAGCCCAGCCGAACAGGCCCTAGATCAGGGCAACGCCAAATCGCCGACCTCAAACGAAGACCATGGGCGTCCCTCAAAAAAAAAAAAAAAGCGAGGACCATGGGCTTTGTGAACGGCGGGCCGCATAGCCACGGCCCAACGGTTTTGACATGGAAACAAGTCAAAAGACTAGCGTATTTAGCCATTTAGGTCATGTTTGGTTGGCTTCCAGACTTCAAGCCATATAAGTATGGCATGCCAAAAGTTTAACGAACAAAATGCCAAAGTTTTGGTATAAAAAATGGACTAGAATTCTATTGAAAGGTTATGGCACGCTATAAGTTTGGTAACTAGGCAAACAATAGACAAGTAATTGTGGCCATGGTTTAACTTACCGATTGTACCGCTGCTACCGCCCGACCACGAGATCGCGGTAACCGCGGTTATCGCGGTAACCGTTCGGAAAACCGCACAAATGGAGAATTTAAACTCGTTTGAACCGAAAACGGTTTTCTGGGCCGTTACCGAGCGGTAATTGCGGTTTACCGCTCGGTAAGTGCGGTTTACCGCAAGGCGAAACGGAAAACCGACATAAAATGAGAAAAAGAGAAAATATATAATAAAAGGCAAAAAAATTAACATGAGCTTTGCATAATTTTTACACCAGTGGAAGACAGATATTAAGCACATATAATCTAGATAACATCATGTAAACTAGCAAGACATATAATCCAAACTGTATATGGTTCAAATAAATTATCCATTACATCACATAGTCTTTTAACAAATAATTATACGAGCTAGAATATATTATGCATATTACAATAAATATAGTATGCATTACATAAGAGACCATGGTTGCTGCATCCAATTGGCGTATTCATCCATTGATACGAGTAGTCAATGTCTCACATGTAATTAGAGTATAATTATTAGTGATAAAAAATAGGTACAACAAATATTGAACATATGACCTTCATATGAAGGGGGATAAGGTTATTTTTGAAATTTTTTATTCATTTTCTCCATTTTTACCTTTCTCATTTTTTTCACCTCTCAAATTTGTAAATTTTTGTAACATTATTTCACCAAAAATCATCATACGACGTCTAGTCTTTTTACGAACTTTTTTATCAAATTTTTTCAAAAATTTAAAAATTCAAATTTTAAATAACCGGTAACCGTCGTCCACTGTTACCGGACCGGCTCGGTAACTGCGGTAACCGCGGTAACCGGCCGGTTATCGAACGGTAAATTGAACCATGATTGTGGCGCGTCAAACTTTTGGCATGACGAATTGTGGTAGGCATTCAAACAGGCCCCAAAGTACTTATTATTTCCTTACTACTTAGTACTAGCCACTAATGTAATTCAATTTGAAAAAGATGAACGGAAGAAATACACATAACAATGGTCGAAAAAACTTATGAATATCATGTATACACTTAAATTTGCATGAGCGAATTTGATACATTCCTCAAAACAGAGGTATGAAAAAATGTAAAATTTGGATGATAAAAAAACAAAATGCTAATGCCGCTTCTCTATCCGTGATAAGCTGAATTTTAACACATCAGCCATAGCTGACGTAGGTCGTTAAACAAAGCATACAGATCGGTTGTTCGATCAATCAATCAGAGAAGATGATTCATGTTGCAAAATCATACACGCCTTTTGCAACACACTATACACCTTGATTTGTGATCCCCAACCACTGAAACAATCACATGAAAATCTCAGTCACACAATACAATATTATTACTTGCTTATTAAGATTTTACACACAATTACAAAAAATAGTTAGCTATAAATTATTGTACCTGTAACACATTCTTTTTGAAATAACAACTGAAAAACAGTAAATACAAATTAAGGAAAAAGTAAAAATGGGAAAATAGTAACCGGACAATATGGCACCAGTAAATGGTTTAAGAGTTTATATCAGATTAAATTGCTTTACACCAACCACTATCTCTACTATTATATTGATTGATCAACCCTAAAGTAATGTGTTTTATTTCTTAATGATAAGCAGGTGCTATGGCACATAATTTGGTTCAGTGTGTAAAATGATAAGTAGGCATAAAGGGTATAAATATCAAAGTTTTTCCATCTCCCAGCTGAGCAAGTGATATCAAAGTTAAGTAAAGAGAAATATAAAAATTCACCCCTTTGTTCAATTCAATCCGTTGATGTCAAGGAAATTGTTCTGGTACAGATTAGGCACTCACTGCCTGGTTTGCTTGGACTGAGCTGTGACCGTAATCAGAACCGAAATGAGTTAAGCATAGTGAATATATAAGCAACAAGTTTTAGAATGAGGCAATGAAGTTTAACTACACAAAATGTAAATAACCACTAAAAATCTTCACAGAACAGCAGCCTAACAAAAGCAGATACTAAGACTTTTACATTAGATTCTTAATATAAGGAATACTCAGTGTCTGAAGCTTCTAAGATTCACAGCAAGTACCAATCTTTCTTCAGACAGCACATCTATTTTCAATGTGTTCCAACATATTAATATTATCCAAGGCAAGAACTCAAGGAAATAAGTAATTTGAATGTTGTATTTGCAAAGAAAAGAATTGCTCTTTGATCTAACAATAACCCTAGTATTATTGGGATTTCATAGTGGCAAAAATTCAATGTCCTTGTAGGGTAGAAAAAACAGTGCACAAATTCTAAATTAATAACAGAGGAACCAGTGAAATAGCTATAGAAACAAAAAGAGATAATGTCAGGGATTCCACTAAACATAGATTGCATCTGTATGCCTCAAGCCCCATCTGCCTGGCATCATCGTTGACATGCCTAAAATTGCATAGGCAACAGACACTTAGGAACCAACACAATACTGCAACACATATTGGTTCAATCTGCCAACAAACCAATAACTGTTCCACTGAAACACAATCTCCCACTGCCACGACATCTCATCCAATGGCTGTCATTCAGCTAAGATACATCAAAGTCATATCTCGATAGAAATGTTTTGTTCTAACTGAAACATGAGGGCAAATATGTAGAGAAAAATAGGCAATTCCAATATATATATCAGTGATCATGGTAAAGCCAAGGACCAGTGAGAAAAAAGATCTACCTCTAAAACAAGTGACAGAACTAAGTCACCATGAAGGAACCCACAGTTACAGACAGTAGAAAAGGGACATTTATCTATGCAGACAAAAATAAACCTGCACATGCAGATCAAACACCATGAACTTTCAACAAGGAGATAGAGAGATGACATAAACAAACCTGATTTTTTCTTACTATTAAGATCTTATGGACCAACAAATAATTTAGAAAAGTAGTGAGTGGAATGAAAATGCCTTAAAAATTAAACATTCCTACAAAAATGAAAGGATGCATGATGCACGACTGATTTATGATAATACAATTAATTTTAAGATGCACTGCACTACGTACAGAAATCTACATCACATCATGTAGGAAGAGATTGTTGGCCTATGTTACTATAAATGATGGAAAAGGTGGAACACAAAGATCGTTGGCCTATGTTACTATAGGACGCTTAACTGATAGATCTGGTCAACCAATGTTGAGGGAAACAGCACTTAAAAATGATAAGGGTAGCAGAAAGGAAATAAATGGCAGTAATATAAGTACATGATTCCTGGACAATGTTTTCTGCAGCATAGTTGTGAGGTTGCAATATACTAAATTTTTGGATAAAATGTCAGGTAAAAAGGACACTGCCATATTAATTTTCATACTGAAATTTACTTCAATGGGCCCTAAAAGTAAAGCATGCTGCAAACTTTTCCTATCACTTGGATAAATATAGGCGGCATCTATAACTGTAAATGCAACATTGAGCATAAGTCATTTACATGGTCATGCGAAATCGATGGTTCTGCAGGAGGAACTATTTTGCACACAGGAAAGGCATCACAATGACAGCCTACTGACCTGCCATCAACGGAAATATCAGAGAGAATATTACAGAGTTCCAACACCATCTGAAGATGGATGTACTTTGTTGCAAGAGATTAAAGAAATACTAATAATAATTTTGAGTTCTCAAACGCCATCTAAGGAGTAAATATCCTTAATCCTATTTGGGAGACACAAGTAATTTACAATTTATGTTTCTCCTATCAGCACAACATCGTACACTAAACTTAATTTTAGGTACAACAAAAGAATGACGTGAAATGATTTGTGATTTCCATTTCCTAGTAGGTGCAAAAGGGAATGCGACCAAACGTTTACAACCAGGCCAAGGCGATATGATATTTTGTATCCACAGTACCAACAACCAAACCGTCCTAACCTGATGACCAATGCTTAAAAAAACCAAGCAAAAATTTACCTCATTGAGCATATCACTAATCTGCATTCAAACAAGGACATGTGAATATGACATGACTTGTCTTTAAAATATATTCCAAATAAGCATACCATCTGGATTCTGGAGTACAGAATCACAACTGGCTGCTAATTTGGTTAGAATCAGAAGAACAATATTCAGAACAAAGGGAATCCATATTGTAGTGCCAAGCATAGTTCATTTGCTGACACTAAAAGAAACTAACACGATATAAGCTTGTTGACTATCAAATCTAAAATAGACAACACTAAATAGGTTGAGCAAACTGGAGACTCCAGTGCAACCGTCATAGAAAGAAGAAATAAAACAAGGCCAGTACAAGATTCCAACGAATTAACTGGACCCAACATCAGTACAAGAGGTAGAAACGTGAAACTGCACGGTCAGACATCAGATTCCAGGTTATCAAACAGGCGACAACCAGATAGTTCAACTTCTGGCAACTCTTGCTTTGGCTTAGCAGGAAAACATGCTCGACGCTTTCGCCACTTCTCTGCCGGATCCTCGATTTCTTCCTCTTCATCTACTGCAGATAAGCTATAGATCCTCAAATCTTCTTTTGTTAGCTCCTGTTGCAGCTTCTTTTTCAGATGCACAAGAAGTGTGGAGAAAGAGGTAATGCCTTCACCATAAATGTTCTTACACAAGATGTGGTGTACCCAATCTGTTTTCAAGAGCTCTGAAGAGGAGATGTCATCACAATGTATATCCACTGCAATGCGCAAGCCACAAGACATGACCAACCCATCATCCAGCAGTATATCAACCTTATCAACAAGGGCCTCAATCATCAAGACTTTCACCGCGCTCTGTGACGCCATCAACACCGAGCTCAGCGTCCGACCTGATTTATCCATGACATATCCAATCTTCGGGCGACGTCCCAAGGTTCCAGTACTGCTGTAGCCTTCAACAAATCCCAAAGTCTCAAGAGCCCATGCCGGTGCCGCTGCTGGATCATGCTTTGAAATGGGAACAACAGACTCTCCATCTTCCACCCTCCAGAGCATGTCTTGGAGGCCTTCTAGCTCAACACCCTTGCAAGAAACTTGCTTGTTGCTGTTCATGAACATCTCAAACCTTGAGTAACCACGCGTCGTCACAGGCCGTGCCTCATCCATCTTTCTCATGAAAGTATCCCATTCCAATGGGTAATCCCAAGGCTTCGCTGCAATCTCCTGCATTCTCCTATCCTCTTCCTCCTTATTCCGCTGTAGTATCTTGTTCCTCTCCTCTTCCCGTAACTTGAGCATCGCCTCCTCCTCCTCGAGCCTCCTGGCCCTCTCTTCCTCTGGCTCCCATCTCCTCATCTCCGTCTCATGTTCCTCCCGCTGACGCATCTCAAACAGCTCCTTCACCAGCGTCTCCACCGGGGAGACAATGTCGACGAAGTGGATCCCCTCCTCGGCGTACAGCCTCTCCTCCGTCCATCCAGAAGGAAGGCGGAACCAATCCTCAGAGAAGTGGATTTGAACAGTCGAGGAGGGAAAAGGCAAGCAGAAGAGAATGTCATGAAGCCGTAGGAGGAGCTGATCGACGTGAGAGGTCACCGTGATGCCGCACCCCCGGGCATCCCTCGGATCACGGCCACCTCCATCAACGGCGCGGACGATCCCTCCCTGTCAACCACACTCCTCTCGCGGTAAAGCTCATTCAGGTAATATGCCGGATCGGTGGTGCCCGAAAGAATCCCTAGTTGGTCCGGCTCGCCAGGCACACTGGATCTCTGGACGACCGGCTCAATCTGGTCGTCCTCCACCGCGCGGCAGAGAGGGATGCGGAAGGCTCGCCCCGCCGAGAAGCGGCGGTTGCTCCTGTGATACCACGAGACACGAGCCTTCTTGACGGAGATCTTCATGGTGTAGAGGACGCAGGGGTGGGATTGTGCCTTCCTCAGGTTGTAGACAAACCGTGATGCCGGACCGAAGGAAGCCATGAATCGCTCAAGTAGGAAGCGCTGGTGGCGGCGCAGATCCTCCTCGTGGCTGTCCTCTTTCCCTCCGCTGGGCGCCTCCCGCACCGGCAGAGGCTGCAGCGCAAATTTCGTCGCCTCGGTCTCAAGGAAAACCACTGATGTCGCCGGCGCCGCCATATGGTGTGTGTGGTGTGAGGAGGGGGCGAATTGGGGGCAGAGGAAGACTAGGTAGGGCAAACGGCAGCGAAGGAGATGTCAGGGACAGCGTGCGCGGTGCTTCGGTTGACGGGGTTCCACGACGCGAGGGCGGGGTCGTGGCGTGGACGGGACAGAGTTGCACACTGGATCTCTTTTGTAAACTCTCTATTGGTTCGCAACTCTGCTGAACCTGACGCAATATAAAGGAATGAGTGTTAAGATAAAAAAAAACTAACGTAATTCTCATGATGGAGATGATACTTCTGTCCGATTCTCTCAACGGCTCAACCTGATCAAACAACACACCAATCCTTCATCTACTCTCTTGTAAGTCTATCCGGCGGGCGCCAATAATGTGCTGCATCAAACAACACTTCTTAATACAAAATGTGCAGCTGCCTAGTCTCCAAAATCCTTCACGTACCGGGTTGCAACAAGGTGTCATGCTATATTGCTATGCTTGTTTCGTATGGGTTCTCATCAACTCTCTTTGTTCTTAAATTATTGACGTTACCTTTCGCTCTATTATTTTGCGTGTAGCCTTACAGATGTGAAACTGAATATATTTCTTATTCTAGTGTTCTAGCCTTACAAAATATTTCTTATTCTAGTGTTCTCTTCAGTTATATGTTACTGTGAATGAGTGACAATCAATCTTGAAAGCAGTGAGCATATCTGGAATGCTATTTTTCTTCATTTAAGCATGATTTTGGATTTAAGATGTTGAACTTTTTTTTATTATTTGTTTAATCAGTTAGTCGTACTCCACTGCGACAGAAAGTGATGCGGAACGCAGGCCCTCGCCACTCTGGGTAGAAGCGGGGGCTACCCGCGTGAAACCACGAGACCAGCGCTTTCTTGACGGAAGCCCTCATGGTGTACATGATTCAGGGGCGAGATCGAGCCTCCTTCACATCGTACGCGAACCGCGACGCTGGACGCCTGGACCAATGGAAGCCATCTATCGCTCAAGTACGATGCGACGGTGGCGCCGTATATCCTCCTCATCGACGTCGCCACCGATCTGCTTGTCGGACGTCTTGGCATCAGCGGAGATTGCAAAGCTGTCTTCCTCACGGCACGCCGCCGCCGCCCTGAAACGGGAGTACGAAAGACGCAGCGGATTAATCAATTTGATTTTTTTTCTTGAGTAAAGTCATATTTCGATCCCTCAACTATAGGGGTATTGCTAAGTCACTCCTTAACTATAAAACCGGATATCCGGACCCTTAAACTATTGACCCTCGTGCAATTCCACTCCCTTAGCGGTTTTAGATGGTGGTTTTCGACGTGACATGACGTGGCATAGATGGACCACCATGTCGGATGCCACATCATTTTTTTTCTTTTTTCATTTTCTCTCTCTCTTTTCTCTCTTCTTCCTCTCTCTTCTCCCTCACGAGTGGCGCAGGAACAGTGTAGCACAGAGGATTGTGGGCGGCCTCGACCTCTCACCTGGCCGCGAGCACGAGGTGGAGGGGCGACATGGATGGACCTGACCTCGCATGGCCAGGCACAGCGGGCGACGTGGGGCCCGACGTGGACATGTGTGGACGAGGCGGCAGCGGCGGCATGGACGCCGCGTGAGCGAAGGGAGGCACCCCCCGGCCTCACCTAGCCGGGCTCCTACATCAAACGGCGGCGGTGGCCCGACCTTGCCACGTGGGCGCAGAGGGCGACGGTGGCCGCGATCACCTAGTCACATGCGGGGAGGAAGAAGAGAGAGGAAGAGAGAGAAGAGAGAAAAAGGAAAAATGACGTGGCTGCCGACATCGCGGTCCATCTATGCCGATAATGTCACATCATCAAAATCACCGTCTAAAACCGTCAAGGGAGTGAAATTGCATCGAGGTCAATTGTTCGAGGATCCATATATCCGGTTTTATAGTTGAGGAGGTCACCTAACAATACCCCTATAGTTAAGGGAGCAAAATAGGACTTTACTCGTTTTTCTTTGGGACCGGGCTGACTGATCAATTTGATGGCCCAAAAGGCTTTTACGTGGGCCAATTTATCCATCGGGCCAAAAAATAATCTTGTAATTACTCTGCACTTGAATTTCTTCTAGGTGTTGCTGCATGAGTTTTATTTTTCTATGGGATAATTGTATTGTGCATCTATACTAATCTTACAAAAGACATGCATATATTGTAAATATCAATATTTTGGAAGTTTTTAGTTGAAAAGTAATGCTGCAACACCTTCATGACTTGGTGGAAAAGTTTATTTTTATTCGGGAAAAGTCCATTTTACTCCCCGAACAATCCATTTTGTCCAAATTACACCCCAAACAAAATTATAGCTCACTTTACTACCTCAAACAATTTAAGTTGGCTCAATTTACTCCCTTATGCAATTTCTCTTTTCTTTTTCTCTTTGTACGCTTTGAATTTGAAGCTCAAATTTTGCATGATGATAGATGGTACCATTCTCTATATAAATGAAAATATACTATATTTTTCTTAAATATTTTGTATACAATTCTAGACATGTATAATTAATATGATATTTAATGCTATTAAACTATAAAATATATCTTTAAAATGTATATTATATTTTTTTTAACGTAAGGTTCAATGAAAACTATCGTTGTGTAAAATTTGAGCACTAAACTTAGCTAGTACAAAGAGAATATAAAAGAGAAATCGCATAAGGGAGTAAATTGTACCAACTTAAATAGTTTGAGGGAGTAATGTGAGCTAACATTTTATTCGGGGTATAATTTGGACAAAGTGGATTGTTCGGGAGTAAAATGGACTTTTCCTTTTTATTCTGCCGTGAGGATATATCCGTTCTTTGGAATGCTTAAAACAGTTCCAATGTTTTCCTTTACAAGATTTGGTTAGTATTATTATACGGTACGTGGCATGATTGCTGGAAATTTTTTTAAAAAAAAAATTGGTCGGGGAATAATTGCTGGAAGTTTGAAATACGCGGCTATCCTTTCTACTCTTGATGAGGTACTGCGGTACATGTCGTTGCCACTGTTGTGAAAAATCAAATTCCGTCATGTGCTGAAAGAGTTAAGTGAAACAATTGGAGAACACAGGCAACCAACCACATGGTAGTAAACTGCCGTTGGTCATATATGTCAGTCAACTTGGTTATCCTTCAGTTTAAAAAAATTAAATTCATCTTTGTATTATTTGTCGCACTTCTTGCTTTAAAGAAAGGAATTTCACTTTTTTTCAAAGTTCACATATCTCCAGAACATATATATGTAGCATGAACATCATTTTACAACTGAGTCTGTCTTTAGACGTCAGACTGTACATTGATATGCAACAGGATTTCTCTGTCATCATGTGAAACTTTGGCTCCGAAGTCCGAACCCTGAAGATAGCTAGCAGTATGTATCTGAACTCCAAACCCTGAAGATAGCCAGCAGTATGTATCTGAAGTTGTACTCGACCACACACATTACCCTATTATTTCAGTTTCAGTTGCAACAGCATCAGTTTGAAGACCACAACACAGTATCACAAGCCAGCTTAGGTGACAAACTGTTGATGTTTCAAGGAGGTTTGCATTGCCCACAACACATAGTATTTGATGGATATATACCGGGATATATACCGCCCCAGTGACAAACGACAAACCTTATATATGAACAAATTGATGTTTCAAGGAGGTTTGCATTGCCCATATCAGAAGAAAAGAAAGCATCTCATCAAAATTCTTTGACGATCAGAGATCCATGTTGATTTGGGAGAAGATGAGGTTTAAGTACTGAACCAAGGTGAAGGAACTCGACAGAAATATGACCGCAGGTACTTGAACTCATCACTGTTTCAAGAACTCTAATGCCCAAGAGAAATAGTATTGAGCACATCACAGTTTCAGAAGCATAAATATCTTATAAAACTTAAATAAGTTCTTAATATGTTGTAGAAGCATAAATGTCTTCAGAAATGATGCATATATAAAAAGTTAAAGCTATATCTTCCACGGAGATATATGAACATCAGGTCAATCCAAGATTAAGTAATAGCACATTTACTAACTTACACTCTACGGATGAGAACAGGGAATCCAAACTTTGTAATAAACAGAAAATAAAGCTAATACAAGATCACAGACTGACCTTGGAAACTCAGGCAAATTAAGCTCGACATCACCTCATTAGAAGATAGTAGAATTTGTTTACACACTGACATCATAGACCAACTGCTTGGTAAACCCCACTAGAGAACCTTCATGTTGCCACCAAGAAACAGCCACAGTCAGACCTAAGACTCACAAGTTGGAAAGAGGATGCTACAATCATGAAGTTCTACTTCTTCTATATCATGCTTTGGCTTGGGGGAACCCAATTTTGATCCTTTCGCAACTGCTCAAAAAGATCTTCATTGTCCTCCCTGGCATCCACTGCAGTCAAGTTGTAGAGTGCCCACTCTTGTTTTGTAAGATGCAGCTTTAGCTTCTTCTTAAGTTGCACAAGCAACGCGGAGAATGAGCCCCTGCCTTCAATATCAGTATTCTTACACAAGATTCGATATGCCCAGTTTGCCTTCAGAAGCTCCGAAGAGGACATATCGTCACAATGGATATCAACTGAGGCATTATAGCGACCTGACATCACCATTCCATCATCCAGCAATATATCGAGCTTATCAACAAGGAACTTGATTGTCAAGACTTTTGCTGCACTCTTAGACACCATGAGCACAGAGCTCAATGTGCGCCCTGATTGGTCCATGAAGAGACCATAGTTCGGTCCAAACCCCATGGTTCCTACATCCATGTAACCTTCTACAGACCCCACAGTTTCCATAGCCCTCAGTGGTGTCAGCCCTGGTGCTGCCTTTGAAATTGGAAAAACGTACCCCCTATTTGCCCTCTGGAGCATTTCTTTAAGGCCTTCTTGCTCAACGCACTTGCAAGAAACTTTCCCAGCTCTGTCCATTGATAGCTTGAACTTGGAGTAACGACGAGCTGCTGCAGGATGTGCATCATCGATCAACCACAAGCCAGCATCCCATAACATAGGGGAGCACGCGGCACTGGCTTCACCGCCGCCTCTGCTTCCTTCCTTCTCCCCTCCTTTCGCTGATGTATCTTCCTCTTCTCCTCCTCTTGTTGGAGTGTCGCCTTCTCCTTCTGCAGCCTTATCTTCCTCTGTTCCTCTGTCTCGAATCTTCGGTTCTCAATCTCTAAATCCTCCTGCTTACGCATCAAGCAGAGCTTCCTCATCAAGTTCTCCACCGAGACGCCGATGTCAATGATGTGGAACCCTTCCTCCGCATACAGCCTCTCCTCCGTCCACCTGGTGGGTAGTTGAAACCACTGCTCTGAGAAGCGAAGATCCACAGTTGCAGAGGGCCCAGGTAGGAGGAAGAGGATGTCATGCAGCTGCACGACGAGGGGCTTGATGTGGGCAGTCACGCTGATCCCGCGTCCCCCGGGCATGCTCCGGATCACCGCCACCTCCGTCCACGGGGCCGGCGACCCCTCCTTGCGAATCACGCCCTTCTCGCGGGAGAACTCGAGGCTGTAGTAAGAGTGATCGAATATGCCCGAAACGATCCCCGGCCGGTCAGGCTCGGCAGGCGCGCCGGAATGGTCCACCACCGGCTCCACCTGGCCGTCGGGCCCGCCGTGCGACAAAGCGGAATGGGGAAGGACGTCCCGCGCCGCTCCGGGAAGAAGCGGCGGCTGCTCCGGTGAGACCAGGAGGCCCGCGCGTTTCTGACGGAGACCTTCATGGTGTAGAGAACGCACGGGTGGGTGTGTACCTTCAGAACCGAGAACAAGTACGGGCGCCCCGGGCCGCAGGACGCCATGAATCGCTCAAATAGGCGGCGGCGCGTCTCCTGCTCCCCGTCATTCTCTTTGATTGCGTTGGCCAATACCCGCACACCCAGATGATTCTTCATCTCCGCCTCGACAGATACCTCTGACTTCGCCGGATCAACCATGGGGATGGACAGATGGGGGGGGGGGTGGGGGCGGCGTGGAAGACGCTCTAGACTTAGGGCAACGCCAAATCGGCGACCTCAAACGAGGACCATGGGCGTCCCTCAAAAAAAAATCGGGGACCGTGGGCTTTGTGAACGGCAGGCCGCATAGCCACGGCCCAACTGTTTTGGCATGGAAAAAAGTCAAAAGACTAGCGGATTTAAAAAGGTCCTATTTAGGAAGACGCTCTAGAGTCTAGACCAGGGCAACGCCAAATCGGCGACCTCAATTTCTAAAAAAAAAAAAAAATCGGCGACCTCAAACGAGGACCATGGGCGTCCCTAAAAAAAAAATCGGGGACCGTGGGCTTTGTGAACGGCAGGCCGCATAGCCACGGCCCAACTGTTTTGGCATGGAAAAAAGTCAAAAGACTAGCGGATTTAAAAAAGTCTTATTTACCTCCATCAATTTTTATGGTTGGTTGGCGCACTATTGCTGCCTCAACTCTAAAATCAGGTATCTACGATCTTTTAACTATCAAAACCGTTCGTTTTACCTCCCTGTCCGGTTTTTCGAGGGATTTTAGCTGACGTGGCTGGTGGGATCCACATGTTAGGGCGCTACGTCAGCACTGTGGGCCCCACCAATCACTCCTCCATATCTCTCTGTGATGGCGTCCTCCGGCCCACAGTCGCACCTCGGTCCTCCGCCATCTGCCACCCCAGATCCGGACGAGAGGAGCTTGCACCGTCGCCGTCAGCTGGAGCCTCCTTCTCCTCCGGCCGCCGTCGTCGCGGTCGGCGTCCTCACAATCTACGTCGACTATCGCCTCACGCCCGAGCATTCAGTCCATGCCGGCTACGACAATGCGTGGATCATGCTCCAGTGGATGGCCTTTGCGCAGGACGTGTGAATCGCGGAGCACGGCGACGTCGATTGCCTCTTCATCGTCGGCGGGAACATGGTGCACAAGGTCCTCAAGACGCTAGCGTCCTGCCCGATTTGGCGCCAAGGATTGAGCGCGTGTTTCTCCTCCACCCTTGGTTTGATGGGAATGTGCTCGTGGAGGGGAGGATGAGCTGAGGGCGAAGGGGATGGCAAGGATCTTGGAGTTCACGAGCCCCGCCGTGGCGGACAGCGTCGACGACCCGCGGATGAACCCAATTGCGACGGGCGCACCGGGGCTGGAGAAACTACGGTGTGTTTGCTCGTATGCGCTAGCGGGGAGGACTGGGCGACGCCCAGGATCCGGGCGTACTACAAGGCCCAGTCGACGAGCGCCTGGCACTGGAGCGTGGCCCTGTATTGGCGGCGCCTGGCACTGGAGGATGGCAGCAGAGAGAGGAGAGAGAGAGAGAGAGAGAGAGAGAGAGAGAGAGAGAGAGATGGAGGAGTGGTTGGTGGGGTCCATTGTGTTGATGTGACGCCCGATAGGTGGGCCCCATCAACCATGTCAGCTAAAACCGTTCCGAAAACCGGACATAGAGGTAAAATGAACGGTTTTGATAGTTGAGGAACCATATATACCCGTTTTTAGAGTTGAGGGGTAACAATGACACCGACCATGAAACTTAAAGAAGGTAAATGGGACTTTTTCCTAACTATAAAGTGTTCTCCCTATATAACTTCCTCACCATCCATGTACATGTTCCCTTCTTGCATCTTTTAGATTAAACGAATCGATAATACTATAATATTTTGCATTATAGTGTCACAAAATGGTTGTTACTAACAATAAATTTGTATATACCATTTGCATATTTCTCAGTTGCTTATTTCCCAAATTAAGCTTATAAATGATTATGGGAACATGCCACTCTCAATGCAAAGTTTCATCACATTGTTTCTAACTCACCTCATAATATTTAAATAGATAAATGAAACTAGATCTCTCATTACAAAGTTTTATTTTACGGTTTTATATGCTTGTGTGTCACTTAAATATTTATTCTAAGTGACCAATAGTAATTGCTTAATGTGTAGAAATGAGACTCAAACCTTCTCAATGAAGTTACATTTCGATTTCAAAGTTTTGATAATCGTGTACACCAAGTTTCATCCCTATGAAATCCAATTATTCTCTTTCTTAATAAATTTCACGTCATATCATCATTTTTCCCTCATCTAGAGAGTATTGAGTTGTTGAATGAAAGTAAGACTCTCAATGTAAAGTTTTATTTCAGGGTTTCATTTGTTCCCAAAACACTTAAATGCTTCCTCCAGGTGACCAATAAGAATAGTTGAATGTTTAAAGATGAAAGAAAAACTCTTTCAATAAACTTTCATTTCACTTTTAAAATTTAGATAAACATGTAAACATTCTACTCATCTCTCTCTCTCCCCCCCTAATTTTGTGTCATATCATCATTTTTGTTTAGGTGACATGCCATTTAAAGAGAATGAAAGTCATATGAAAGGAGCACTAATGACCAAGGTCACTTTCGATGCACCTTTCATTTTACATTTATTAGGTGACACATTAGCAAAAAGATGACATGACATGATATGAAGCGAAGGAAAACCTTTCGTTAAGACAAAAGGATAGTGTCGGTCTTTCCAAGTTGGTGAAAGGTGGATCCCATAAGTATACCTATGCAATCATGCAATCATTTAGGGTGTGTTTGTTTCACTAGATTGACTTGGGTTTGCTTTGACAGGATTGTCCAATACAATGTTTGTTTTACCGTCACACTCGTATAAGGTGGACAACAATAGAAAATAGGCTTCAAAAATACTTGGATGAGCATATTCAAAAAAATTGTCGGTAGGGCTATCCAAGCTATCTAAGCATGGTCATTAGTAAATAATTAAAGATAATTAACATATTTGATATGAATTAGTATATTATGAGATTAGGATAAATAAACCTTAATATATTTATTAATATGCAGAAATCATGTGGGTTAGAATATAATTATTGGTAATTAGCATGTTTTAGTATTAATTATGAATTGTTACAACAAGATTATTGTTTATAAAAATTAAAGTAAGATAATTAGTGTATCTACTTATATATAAAAGGTGCAACCCACTAAGGTCCTTTAATGCTATTTCTCTAGCTCCACGTAGCGCCACATCATCTCCAACCCACTAAGAGTCGATCCATCGTTATTTCTTTAGCTCCACATTGTGCCACATCATCTTAAATAATTTTAATAATTAGATAAAAATTGAATGTTAGCGATTAGGAGCTATTTTGAACCTTTCAAATCTCTGTCATGTCATCTAGAAAGTTAAAACTGCCAATTATCACCACTGACTCCCATCTATCCATCCATGCATCAATATTCTCATGTTACTTCATGTTATCCGGTCCTCACAACTTTTGTTCCTATATCTTTTCCGTTTTCATTACTTTCTTTTCTGAATGTTTATGAAATATTTTTCTTCTTCATATTATATAGTGTGCCGCGGCAACGCGCGTGGTATCATCTAGTGATTAACTATTATTATTTGCAAGTAAGTAGTTACTCTCATTCAATATTTTCTCGAATAACAATAGATGACCCTTCCAGTGAAACAAACAATGAATGGGATGATCTCATCCAACCTTGACGTTTCACCAAACGCACCTTTAATGTCTCGTTTAGCCTATGGAACTATAAAATTAAATAATACACTAAGAGATGCACTTTTATTTCATATGACAAGAGTAAAAGGTTGACGTGTCACACTTAAAAAAATATATAATGAAAAAAACCACTAAGAATGGCCTAAGATATTTTTTCCGTTGAATCCCCTAGTTGGACTCACATAAAGACTTAGAATAATGCACCCTATTAAAACTTTGTAGGCCATTTATAGACTCTTAATTTCAATGTTAACTACACTACCTGCAAGAGTCATATTTTACAAAACTGATGAAACAATATTGATTTCCTATTATTAATATACACTTTTCATTAAATGATAATCGAGATGAAATTGTGCCTTCGCATTCAGCATGTACAAGGTGCACGCAGTTTTTCAGTTGAGCAACATTGCCACATTGGTGCGCGTAGCAATTATATTCCTGCTGACTGTTGTGCTCCTATGGAGAGGAAGTGAGGACTGAGGAAGTTGGCTAGAACTTAGGATGTGTTCGTTTCCTCTCCTCTAGAATTTAGCACTGTCACATCAAAAAGAATCTTATTATTTATGAATATTTCGATCAATTTAATGATAAAACCCTTTTGACAGATAGGTGCTAATTTTTGAGATAAATCTAATGAGCTTAATTAATATATGTTTTGATAAAGTGATGCTACAGTAAACGTCTTCTAATCACGACTTAATTAACCTCATTAGATTCGTCTCGTAAATTAATTTAGGAGCCTGTAATTTATTTTATAATTAAACTTTATTTAGTACTCCTAAATAGTAAGATTCTTTTTGATGTGACAGCTATAAATTTTAGACCCCACGAAACGAACACACCCTAGGCCATATTTGTTTTAGGCTGGAGCTGCTTGAAAAGGAGCTTTTGGCTGGTGGCTTTTGAGAGATTGCTTTTAGGCTGGTGTAAAAGTAGAACATGTCTGTTTATTATGCTTTTGGATGTGTTGACAATTGGTTTTTGATCTGATTAAAGTGTGAAAAATATCCTTAATTTTGTGCAACTCGTTATAACATGCACCAAAATTACTTTGATAAAAAAATAAAAAACAGGACTACATTTTCTAATAAATAAAGAGAAATAGTGTTAAACAATCGATATATTACATTTCCAAAGTCACATAAAGTTTACTTCCCTCCTACATACTATATTACATTGCATAACACACTAGTAGTCACATGTTGTATGATCAAATTAATTCACATGAAACAGAGACCAAAGTCACACGGTTATGATGCGACATTGGTGGCTTATGCTCATAGAGAGAAGGCGTGTCTACGGTGTGTCAATGTAAGCGGGTAAAGGAATCAAAGTTGGAGCAGCAATCAATGAAGCAAGTGATCGAGAAGTCATGGTTTTATTGGAAAACTAACAAAAACCGGTTGTTTTTGGACCAAACCAGTCTGATCCAATTTCATCGGCTCACCGGTTTTTGAGCAAATAAAATTTGAAAATCTTAGTTTACAATAAAACCATGCTAGCCGAGTGGTAGATCACAAAAAATGAAGGATAAATTGAGAAAACGAAAGGTTTACCACAAAACTTGAGATAGGTGACACAAACATGGAAAGTGAATGGTTTATCACAAAATTATTTGATTTCACTAAATTTGGATTTCAAATTTTGAATAATAAATCGATTGGTTATAGCAATTTTTAACAAAAAAATGTTAAACCGGACAGGTTAGTGTGGACTGTTACATCGATAATGTAAACCCTATGAGCAATAGACAATGGGCCCACCTATCCAATTGAGGGGATGGACGACCCAGCCAACTGTAATTTTTGATATGATAGGGATAATTACTACTTCTCGGATTCTAGTTCATTTGTCATTCTCCACTGTATATATTTACATAAAATATGCTAAAAATTTATTTTTAGATGTTATCTACCTAACCCGGACACTTGGAAATATGTCACAAATAATTCACAGAAGTAAAGAGCCAGCTTGAGCCCACGGTCTACAGCAGCAGAGCATATTTTCAACCCTCGTTGGGATCTAAGAGACAAGATTGATCCAAATAAAGAATTGAAGTGAAAAAGAATCATTTTGAACTCAATAGTTATATTATAAAAGAGATATTGAGTATAAATGAAGCAATATTAGCGCCTCAACGTCCATGTGTGCATCACAAACCATTTACCATAGAAAGAACATACCCTACATACATGAGTGATAACGGATACGACTAGTGTGCACTTTATGCAGTGATGAGTAACAGGCTACAAAAATGAATATGCCATCTTACTTAACTTTCAACCATGAATCGACACGACTGATCAAATCATCTAACTAAGCATATTTCGTGCTGTTCACCACATTGAGCTGTTTAATGGCCTCATATGTGTCTGGAGCAGGAAAGATCCTCTCGTATACTGCGTCATCCCTGTAGTCAATGCCTTTAGCAATCTTGGATCTGTCATCCCACTTGTGTAAGAGGTTCCACCATAATTCATCTGTGGTGTAGTACACAGCAGACCTTGGATCGCCTATGCAGAGTTTGTCCGTCACGTCCTTCTGACGACTCGGCTCGATTAGTACTAGAGACATTAAACCAATGCAATATGCAGCTTCCAGGAATACATCCTGTGAAGCATCAGGCGCTAATGCCTTGAAACTCCAATACGCAGTGGCAAAACAGTGGCTCGACAACTGCAATGATGGTTTATCTCGTCCAAACATGTCAAAGTAGGTGTCTCCGCAGTTGAGTCCCGTGCTTTCCTCCACCAATTGCAGAGGATCTGTTGATTTTCTCAACTCGTAGAACTGTTTCCTAACGACTACCCCTTTGACGTACAAGGAACTCATATGGAAGCACACATAAAAGGTTTCCGGTTGGCCTGTTACCGTGTCGACGCCATACAGAGCTATGCATGCCAGAGAGTTTCTTCGTGGTAGTATGGGTTTTGTACCTTGTACGAATTGGGTAGTCTCTTTACTTGCTTTACGGATGATCTTCTTGTAAATGACACCAAGCCGGGAGCGGGGGAGCAGTCTGGTGGTATCGATGGTGATCACAGGCCTCAGAATCAGATCCATAATATATTGTCTTGAAAATTCTGGATTCTACAAAATCCGAACAATGGTTGATTAGAACAAAACTGAAAAGGCACATTATCAATGTATAATTACGTAAATGGGAATAATTCTGCTAAAACATACTAGTAGCATTCTTCGTACATGCACGCTGCACATACCAAAAACGAAGATCACCGGTGCCTTTATTCTATTTTTGTACAAAACAGATAGCTGGTGCACTTATTCTTTCTTTTGTGCAAGATCAGAGCAAAAAAGGGATCATTAAAAAAAAAAAAGGAGAGGGTGCATAGCACAATACTTGTATTATAGTAGATTATAGTTCTCTTGTATACCACCAATATTGCATCGGTTATCTTATTTCATTCTGGAAAACATTTCATCGATGGATTTGTTTCATTCTAACTGTATTCCACCAATTTCCAGATAAACAAAGAGTACAGACATTACCCGCACGTGCCATTCCACAATGTTACAGTTACACGGCATGAGAGAGATAGTGGAAACAACGTTCAGATTGGCAGTTAATTAGACCGAAATTTAAAAATGTGCATAATGTTGTACATACAACAAATAGAAGCCAAAATTTAAAAATGTGCATAATGTTGTACATACAACAAATAGAAGCCATGAATTTGTTGCATCAAGTACAAGCACAGAAGTACCATGTATATTCTCTGTTCCACCAGTTTGAACAAAACATAGCAACATTATGCGTTCCACTAATTTCCAGTAAGATAAGCGAAAAGTTCACGCACCCACACCATGTCACACCACAAGATCAAAATTACCCGGGCTTGGGCATCCACCGGCATGGAGGAACAGAGTACAAGGAGAGTACCTTGGGTGGCGCAATCTGACCGCCAGCAGCAGGGGCAGTGGAGTGATCCTGCAATTGCCAGCGTCCTATCTGGTTGTGCGGGCATGAACAGAGAGTGCCGTCCATGTGTAAGCATCGGGCCAGCCATACGCCCTTGGCCATCTGCGTACAAAGCCTAGGCGTGTAAAAGGATATGGGATCTCATCAAATCCTAGTGCGAGACGGCATGTGAACTGCTAGTAAACCTAGAGGTCCAGCAGGCAGGGTGAACGAACCTCCGATTATCGGCTGCGTGGCTAGATGTCGACGTGCCGCCGCAGGAGGATGAGGCAGAGAGAGATCCGAGTGCGATGCTCCATGGCAGTCGGAGAGCACTGCGCGGGGGCCGGGGCTGACGCGAGAGAGTCGATCGAGGCGGGCGCCGTGAAGAGTTAGGCGCGGGCCGGGTGGACGTGAAGAGTAGGCGCTCGGCGTGGACTTGTCCTCGACTTGACGTAGAGTAGCTTGCCGGCGCTGCTTTCGACGCCTGCCCTGCCGCTGGTACCTGCCGGCCGGCCGGGAATGATACGAATGGGAGAGGCCGATCGAGAGGGAGGAGGAACCCGGGAATGAATGGAAGAGGGAGGATGAAACGCAACAGAACTGGAACCGGCGCTGTAAGCCAATGATGGCCGACCCCGTATGTGCAGATCCTTCTCCTGGCGTGTTTCTGTCAGGAGGGAGGTTCAACTGGTGTGCCCAAAGCATCTTGCCATCCAAACAACGTGCACAACTCAGATGCACTGCTACGAGCGCGGTGTTCCAAGTGCTTAGGTACATAACCTTGTGTCACAAGAAAGAAAGCGGCCGGGGAGCTGATGCTTAGCGAGAAGCCACGCATGCCCAACTCGCAACCGCCAGCAAGGAGCGGATGGGAAAAGCAAGTCATGGTTGATGCCCCCAGCCCATGCAAAAGCAGTCTGCTTACCTCTCGCACTGTCAGGGGATGGCGCCCGTAAGCCTAGCCTTGTGCCACATGGTCCTACAGAATGCGGCACAGACGTGGAATTCATTGACCGTTCATTTGCTGCTTCATGCAAATTAGCCGCAGCAAATATTGAAGGATTTTGTTCCTTGTGGTTTTAGAGATATTTGAATAGAATGAATATCTTGTCTTCTAAAAAAACGTTATAATCTGGTCCTCTTTTAGAAGAAGAAATTAAGAATATCTGGTCTTTTCTTTTTATGAAAAGAGACGCATTAGAAGTACACTGCATTCAGTTGGTCCCGGACAATCACAACTCTGCATGGAATAATATTCTCGGCGCAACCCAACTCTTCAAGACCTAATATATGTATGACAACTGGGTCCAATGTATTGTGGGGTCACCATTTCAGTTTCAGTCAGCAATTCACGCCACGCCGTTGTCCTCGAGGATTCTGGGGGTAGGAGGGGGATGGGCGGGGCCCTGCTGCACCGGCTGGAGAGGTCAAAAGCAATCAGAACTCGAGAGGAGACAGGCAGTACAGTGCAGCAGAAGCAGGTTGCCAGGCCTGGTGAGAGAGAGAGAGAGAGAGAGAGGGCCGACCAGACCTCGCGGCTGCCCGGCACGCCGTCGCAGCCGGCGGTGGCGTGGGTGGAGCACCTGCTGGTCCTGGATCCGCGCTCGCGCACGGCGCACCTCGAGCCGGCGCCGACGGCGCGCCACCCAGGTTCGTCATCATCGACGACTGATGGCAGTCGTCGGCCCCGACGAATCGACCACCGGCGATGCGGCCCCCGCCCAGCACCGACCGCACCTACCCCACGGCTTTGGCCCGCTTCACCAGCTCGCCGGCGAAGCCCAACGGGTTCGCGTGCGGATCCCCTGCCACGGGGAACGGGAACGCGTTGCCGCAGCCATACTTGCTGCCGCCGCGTGCGCGTTGACGTTGCAGATCATCCGCATCACCTCGTCCGCGTCAGGGCCAGCACGACGGCGCGGCACCTCTCCACTGAGCGCCGGTGAGGAGGTCGCCAGCGTGGTGGCGCGGCGGGAGGTGGTCCCGCACGGCGGGCATCTCGCGCCGATGGAAGAGGAGGAGCTGCGCGATGGTGTCGGGCACCTCGTCGTACTCGCGGTGTGCGAATCCCCGGCGCGGTGGATCCCGTGCCGTCAGCAGGCCAGGGCGCGGCGCCGCACCGACGTGCCATCTCCGGTATGGCGCCCAGGAACTGCACCACGCCCTGCGCGTCCGCCGCCGTGTGGTGCTAGCCGGCTAGCCGTCAAGCGTCTCGCCGTCCCAGTTGTGTCCAGAGGGACAGAGGAAGTGGAGAGGGAGAAGAGATGACGATAGCCTCGCTCGTCAAGCTCGCCGTCGACGGGATGGTTTCGCCGGGCCGGCCTCTGTAGTTTCCCAGCGCCTGAAGGTTTGGCGCTTCATCTCAGAACGCAGAACGAACCAAATTATCTGTTCGTCATGGTATTGATTTTGGTTTCAGCCAGTGTACTTGTGTTGCGCAGGTGCTTCCAGTTCAAGCTCTGGCCGATGGCGTCGGTGGGAGCACGCGTTCCGGGACAGCCTCCAGGGCGGCGGTGACGCCGATGTGCTGCGGCTCTGCGTCGACGCCGACACGCGGTCATTTGAGCGCGCGCCATTGCCGGCGCCGCCGCGGCGGCCAAGTCCACCGTCTCAAGACATTCCAGCTCCGCGCGGAGAAGAAGCTCCCCAACATCGTGGACTTCTTCGGGTGGTGTGCGCGCGGGAAGGACAGAGGCGTCTGCCCTGCCGCGGCCGGCTACTGGGCTAGGCATCCGTCGCAGCACCGCCGATCACGGCTGCAGGATCACGGCTCCGAGCATCGGTCTCATGCACCCGAGGCCTTGAGAATCTCCCTCGACGTCTTGGAGCAGGAACATCCTCGCCAGGTCTGTCTCGTTGACATGTTCGCTGTTCAGTGACGTGATGGTGGAAGGCCTGAGCTACAACCTGCTTGGCAACAACTGTTTTACTCCTGTTGTCGGACTGGTGTGTATATATGGAATGGAAGTGAGGGGCCTTGTAACGTTCGATGTCTTCTTTTGTGGATGCTGGAATAGTCAAATGCATGTTGGAATCAGCTCAGGTTGAGTTCTCTATGGATCTTTGCTCTGGTCTGGTTATTCTTCAGCTGGAAAGGTTTTACAGAATTGTTGTTGATCCGTAAAATGGTATAGTAGTATAATTGTATGATTAGTGCATCTGAAATTCAGGGTGTCATATTTGCTGACTGTCAAAAACATTAGTTACAGAGAGTGTTATTGACATCAACTTTCTGACAGTGCATCTATGTGCAATAGAACTTTCAAAAATGTTTACTATTGAGCAACGAAGAACATCATGAAAGCTATACAAGTAAACCTCGATCACTAGTGAACTAGTGCATTAAGGCTTCATTGCTTTTAGGGATAACTGCAACGACGTTGACATCTTTAGTGTTCAGAGCCATTGCAATGTCCTACGATGGCACGCTCAATTGCAAAGAAATGATCTTGCACGAATATTCCGCATCAAAGAGTACCTGAACTAAAGAGGAGTCTAGATTATTTTTGGATTGTACCCCCAAATATGCAATTTTCTTTTAAAATAATAATATTTTTTTAAAAATCCTGGTATGCTTTTTTTTAGTCAAAAATCCTGGTATGCTTTTCCACAAAAGCGTGAGAAAATCACCGCAGAGAACGAGTGATACAAACAGAGTCTTATGGAAAGGCCCAACATATCGTGTCAAAAAAGGCCCATCATAGGCTCCATTGTGTTGGCCTAACCCAACAGACGCTTCTAGAGCCCAAGCCCAATGAGACCGAGGAGCTACAATCTGTAGCAAATTTGCTTAAAATTTATTTAAAACAAGATTAAAAAACAAACCAGCTGCAAATACCGTCCCAGCACTAATCCACATGGTTAGCACCATAACTAGTACTCGAGGGAGAAAAGCCCAACGAGGCGAACTTGCTCGTTCCCAAACTCGCTCTTTTCGGCTCTTCCCCATCCGACCCGGGCGAAAGCGAAGGCAACTGATTCCAGCCGAAACCCTACTCCGCCGGCGATGTCGTCATCCGGCGCTCCCGCGGTCGCCCCGGCCGCGATGGCCGTGGATGATGCGGAGGACGACCAGCTCGCCACCATGTCTACGGACGACATCGTCCGAGCTTCCCGCCTCCTCGATAACGAGACCCGCGTCCTCAAGGCAAGCGCAACCCTAGATCGCATCCCCGCTGTTCCTTCCTCTGGGATTCTCGAATCTTCGTTCGGCGTTAGTGTTCGGGTCTGAATCCTTGTGTTTTTTGTGGCGTGCAGGACGAGCTGCAGCGGACCAACCTGGAGCTGGAGTCGTTTAAGGAGAAGATCAAGGAGAACCAGGAGAAGATCAAGCTCAACAAGCAGCTGCCCTACCTTGTCGGCAACATTGTTGAGGTGGGCGTCACATTCTTTCCGCTTGTCCTCGGTTTCCTCCTGTCATGTTAGATTGCGTGTCTAGGTGTGTTTAGTTGATTCTGTGGCCATAGAAAATGAATTAGTGTAAGTAGATTGTTTCGAAATTGTGCTACTACTTGATCTTGTAATATTACCCAATTTCTTTGTCTTTGCGCACGCCAAATCCTTATGCGCAGTGGGGGTTCAAGGGACATAATTTATTTATCAGGAACACTTGTTCCCATCAGCTCCCTTTTAGTATCTCCAACTAGCTAGGCCTAGAGGTGATTCATGTTTGCAGCTGTATTTCTTCGATTTGATTTTTCTGTAGTCAATGGCAACTCATTGGCTTAGGAATATTGTATGAATTCGGTAACATTTGATTACTGGTTTAGTGGTCTGGTTTCTATCGACACCCTTAACCTTTAAAATCTCAACACTGTACTTGGAGCTTACTAGTAATTCGCATTCATTATGGCTCTGTGGTGCAGTCCTATTTGATTTGAGCAGTATCCTTGGAACTTATAGTTTACTGGATTTTCTTAGCTTCTACAATGTATTAACAATGCTATTACAATACCCTGTTATTTCTATTTGTGCTGTTGTTTGACAGAGTATTTGTGTAGCCTTCCTTGTCTATCTTGTATTTATGTTTATGGTTGGTTTACTAATGTTTCCTCACATCTTTAGATTTTGGAAATGAATCCGGAGGATGAGGCTGAGGAGGATGGTGCTAACATTGATTTAGATTCACAAAGAAAAGGAAAATGTGTTGTTCTGAAGACCTCCACAAGACAGGTGGCGAATCTGTTTATTTGATTCCTAGATCTTTTACATAATAACCCATTTGTTCTTTCTTTGTTTGGTATTATAAGATCCGCTTACAAGTTTCACTACTAATTATGCGTAAAACATTTAGATTGATACTCTCATCATCATGTTTTGAGTTGTTTGCTGTTAGAACATTTAGGAAAGGTAATTACTAAAACGTGTATAGGGGTTGTGGATATATATTGACCCAAGACAAAAGGTAAAATGGTCAAAGGAAATCACGACTCCATGATTTTGTGAATCTCTAAATAACAACTTAAATTTCTTTATGATGTGAGTATAGGGAGCTGCTATTTTGACAGCTTAAGCTGCTTTTACTTCTGTATTGATTTAGTGCACAGTGTTGGTTCATACTTGGGAGCCATGGCCCAACCGGAGGAATCCTTACTGCACCCCAAAAGCTAGCCCAAGAGGTGAGAGACTCCCCCGTATTTAAGTTGGTCCAACCCTCCCCCCACAACCAATGTGGGACTATTCCCAACAATCTCCCGCGTAACACATTGGCGCCCCACTATGTTTGACCGGCCTCACACAGGCTCACGGGACATACCCCGGTCCACTCAGCATTGGGCCCACACCACTCCATGTGCACGCACGGGCCAAGATTGTCGGTCCGGCTCTGATACCACTGTTGGTCCATACTCGGGAGTCATGGCCCAACTGGAGGAATCCTTACTGCACCCCAAAAGCTAGCCCAAGAGGTGAGACTCCCCTGTATTTAAGTTGGTCCAACCCTCCCCCACAACCAATGTGGGACTATTCCTAACACACAGATGATGGCATTCACAAATATAATTGCACTGTGGAAACGCTGAAGCATGCATAATTGGCTTATAAGTTATTGAAAACAACCACCTCTAGACAAGACCTATGTTTATGCAGTTCAATTGTCTTCTCTGGGTTTGTTTTATGCCTTGCAGATGTTAGATTGAAAATCTATGACTTAATATATGTTATCTTCAGTTTTTGCACAGATCTGAATGAGTGATGATCTTGAAAGCAATGAAGCTTGTTTGGAATATGTTTTTTATAGTCTAGTATATTTTAGATTAAGAAATTGAACTGATTTCGGAAGGTTTTTTTCCCCTTTATATTTGTGATTGCAGACTATATTCCTTCCTGTGGTTGGGCTAGTTGACCCTGACAAGCTCAAGCCTGGTGATCTGGTTGGAGTCAACAAGGACAGCTACCTTATACTAGACACATTACCATCAGAGTATGATTCACGAGTCAAGGCAATGGAGGTGGATGAAAAGCCCACTGAGGATTACAATGATATTGGAGGTCTTGAAAAACAGGTATCTTGCTAAATTAATGTTTATCTCTTTGTTTCGTACCTAGTAAATAGCACTTGTTGAGGCAAATTGTGGCTTGTTAGGGATTAATCCGGTAAATTGCATGCATACATACAGCAACAATAATGTTACATTTTAATGCCCATTATCCCTTTCTATTTTCTCTCACCCTTTGCATCTCGTATTGTTGAATATAGATTCAAGAGCTTGTGGAGGCTATTGTGCTCCCCATGACACACAAAGACCGGTTCCAGAAATTGGGTATTCGTCCTCCAAAGGGAGTTCTTTTGTATGGACCTCCAGGAACCGGGAAGACACTCATGGCTCGTGCTTGTGCTGCACAGACTAACGCAACATTTCTAAAGTTAGCTGGTCCGCAACTTGTGCAGGTATTTGACTTGACGAACTTAGTTTTGTATCCTGTGTTGTTCCATTTTATGGGGACTTTCAATGTTATTGGTTTACTTATTGGGTGAGTTGATTTGGGGGTTTGGCATATCATTTATCGCTTCTATAGACGGGCATATTTTTAGAGACATAATTTATGTTAGTTGCTCAACAAACATGTCAAAGTTTGTTAGCTTGTCTCTCATTAGCATTGATCAATCTTTGTCACTGAGACACTTGAGACATAGATCTTTTATTGCCCTGGTATTTTATTTATTATGTTAATTGGGGCATAGTTTTAGTAGAGCAGTAATGATATGCTTGCATTTGTTCAGATGTTTATTGGGGATGGTGCAAAGCTTGTTCGGGATGCCTTTCAGCTTGCCAAAGAGAAAGCACCCTGTATTATTTTTATTGATGAGATAGATGCTATTGGTACAAAGAGGTTTGATAGGTACGTCTTGTGTGACCATTTCCTCCTTGTTTGATCATGTATGCTTTATTTTGAGCTAATACATCCATATGATGAAGAATATCTTCTCTTAGGATTACAGACATTTCTAAACCAAGCCTAGTCTAAATGAAACTTTTCCTATTGGAAACAAGCATGTCTTCTGTATGTGGTAACCAAATTTTATTCTCTCATTACAGTGAAGTTAGTGGTGACAGAGAAGTTCAGAGGACTATGTTGGAATTGCTGAATCAACTAGATGGATTCAGCAGTGACGAGAGAATAAAGGTAGGATGTGCTAAAATGCTATCGTGGTTAGGCAAGATACCTGGATTGGGTTTGTAAAGCAAGATGTTTGAACATAAAACTGCTTGGAAGCATCAGAGCGTAATCCAAAACCAACCCCGCCCCCTCCCCCCTTTGCTGCTGCTCTTCTATTTATAGCTCTAACTTCCAAAAAAATGTGCCTGTTTTTCAGTAGCTAATTTACTACTTTTTCTTACCATCTAGTTTGCTTGACGCTGTTTTGCTTGTTAACCTGACAGGTTATAGCTGCAACAAACAGAGCGGACATCCTTGACCCTGCTCTGATGCGATCTGGTCGTTTGGACCGAAAGATTGAGTTCCCACACCCATCTGAAGAAGCAAGAGCTAGAATCTTGCAAGTAGGTTTCCACAAGAGATCTCTTTCTACAACTTGCTATTCTCACTTGTTAATTTACCTTTTTTCCTTACTCGGAGTTCATGATTTAACCTATGTGTTATGTATGATGTTTTGTAGATTCACTCTAGAAAGATGAATGTAAATCCTGATGTCAACTTTGAAGAGTTGGCTCGCTCAACAGATGATTTTAATGGAGCCCAATTGAAGGCAGTTTGTGTAGAAGCCGGTATGCTTGCCCTACGGAGGGATGCTACTGAGGTGGGTTCAATTTTGCAATTTTTACCTACTCACCTGGCTTTATAACATCATGAAAAAAAGAACGGAGTGAATAAATTGCTTGTTACATGTATGAAATTATCATGATACCAAAAGTAAGATCACAACAGTAAGTGGAAGATGACATTGATATGGGATCATTATTCATGGTTTTTCTGATCTAAATGTTTGTACAGGTGACTCACGAGGACTTCAATGAAGGAATCATCCAAGTCCAGGCTAAGAAGAAGTCAAGCTTAAACTACTATGCTTAATAAGTTGCATGTTAGATGCTATGAACCGTAATTTGTTTGTAACACTATTGTCTTGAATCTTGATCCAAGTACAAATTTACACTTGCTTTGGATGAACTTTTCAGAGTCAGATGAAGTCTTGCTGAAAGGTGTATTGCTCGTTCTACGTGGATGCATATTCATGTCCGTTGTGCCAGTATGACATACTGTATGGATTGTATTCTCGGACCGGTAGCTTTAGTGGTTTCTTTAGTGGATTGGCAGCTAAGTACTGGCGCGATATGATGGCTTGAAGGAACTGTAGGCCACGTCATTAGAATGGCCTTCGGCAAACAGAACCAATCATCATTTTGAGGCTGCCGAACGAGATCGTGGAGCCGCAAGATCTTGTATGCCATGGTCCTACTTGTGTGGAGTTTCATAATATGTGCATCCAGGAAGCAAGACGAACGGCAGTGCTGTAATGAGAGAATATAAGCAGTCTGGTTTTGCTTCGTGCTCTAGCTCGCTGTCCACCAACAATCCAGCTACACGTGCTAGAAGAATGAGCCGCCCTGCTAGAAGAATGAGCCGTTGAGCCCTCCGTGAGTCTCCAAATCCTCTGCAACATTCGCACTAGCGAGAAAAGTCGCCCCTTCATGCTCGGCTTAGGGATCCTTTGTATTGGGGATCAACGCCACATAGCATAAAGTCTAAGAGCATCTACCTAAATCGAGTATCAATACCCAAAAGCTACTCAAGCACCTAGTAAAAAATAACTTCAGCAGAATATCTAAACAATTATCAATATCTATTTTTTTTCTGGTACCGAACCAAACTTCTCTCTTCAAGATCAAAATATGTGTCCACCTCTCGCCGACCTAAAATTTCCAAACACGCGGAAGTCTTCGCACTTGACTCCGCGCCACCAACACCCACACCCATACCGCCGCTTCTATCACACTCCCTACTCGCCTTTGACTCTCGCGCAACGGCACCACCAGCAATTCTCCTCTCGCGGTAGCCACACCACAACCTTCCGGCCGCATCCAGCCTCGCCGCTCGCGATTCCGACCACTACCTCTCGCCATGGATAGTGACTCATGCCATGTAGCAAGTTATCCTCCCCTCACCCCTCCTCCTAGCCTAGTTCTAGCCACCTCTACCGCCCTTGTCGCACGGATAGGGCGGCACCTAGGGTTGATGCCACCGCTCTTGCCCATGATTGGCGACGCCATGGAGGTTGGCTGATGGCACCACTAACATCGGTTTTGAGGGAATTGGAAAAAGGTTGGAACACGAAGAGGGTTAAATAGAGTGTTTATGTTTGTATAAAACGGTGGATCCAAGTCCAGTTTGTAGGGGGAGGGGGGGGTTCTAGGAGGGTCTACCCTACTACAACGGTGGATCTGCCCTTGTTTATATGTGAACATTGTGAGATGTGCACTTTATCACCAAAATGTGCACGAAGTTAAGCAATACATTCATTGTTAATGTAGTTAATATTTGTATCTAATATAGCTTAAGAATCATTGTTGTTTTGATCAAATTCGTATGAGCTCGAGTCAGCTTATGGTTTTATTAGGGTGGATATGATAAGATGCATAGTGCTTGCCTTCAAAACTAATGTTTGGTGCATGAAGCACAAATCATTATAATCACAAGAAAAAGTTATAGATCAAATAATACGGGTTCAGAAAAACATATGGAATTAGTGGTTTGTCAAGAACAAGGCACATGTCTTAAAGGTCTTCTTGGTTGCCAACTACTACTAGTCATTTCGTTTGTGTGATGATGCCAACGATACGATACCCGAACTTGATGTTGCCCTTCTAAGATAAATAATCGATGTGCGCTAGCTAAGATAAACTATAGCGCCATGGCTATTTCTCGTGTGCCACATTAGCAACCAAGCAACAACCATTTTTATGGTGTTTTCATAGGTTTGGCGCAACAACTAGCTGCAACAAGGAAATCTAGGGCTGCCATGATGTCATACAAAACGATGCAAAGGTCTATCATTTGAGTGTGGCTGTGGTGGTTACTAACAATCCATGGAAGAAATCATGTTATCGTGCTCCTAAACCTCCATGTTTCTTTCATAATGTGTTTAGGTACTATTAATGAATTGAGCTCTTATATGATGTCCTGGAGAACAGGTGAAATAGTTTATATGCTAGGTGTGTTATGTTCAAATAGACATAATTTATACGCAAAGTGAAAGATCCCAAAGACACTTGAGCGCCATAAAGCATGAACACATATAAAATTGTTAATAAAAGGAGTTTGATATTGGATATTTGTGACAGCAAATTATTTAGTCTCGAGGACCAATGATACTAGCTAGCTAGCTCAACCAAGTATATAGTACCTTCAATACGATCTACACATAACTTTTGATGCTCGACCACCCACATCAACTAGTAGTACATGTTATTGTTCATCCAGTTCTGCAGAGCGAAGCTCCCCGCTGATCTCCTACAGTAAAGTCACTAGTTCCCATCGCTGCTCGAGAAGTTGTTGCGGGATTCCCCATCCGTTGGCCATCATTCAAGGCTATCCGATTAGTGCTTGCCTCGCCGACATGGTACCGGATCGGAGACCAGACTCGGGCAAGGTTGTTGATGGTGATATGCTGGGTAGAACCCTGAATGCTAGAGTTATAGTCACCACCTGGAAAGGTAAGAGCCTCCCAACTAGAAGAGTTGGGTGGAGCAGCCCAGGGCTCAAGCATCATAGAGGCCGACATCATTGATGCTCGTAGCGCCGCTTTGTGGTGGAGTTTTCCAGTCGATGAAAGTACTTTTGAGCATGGCTAGAGACCTGCACCGGCGTCCTTGTTTTGACAAAATACTTGGATATGTCCTTCCAATTTCCACGACCATACACACTTAGCCCACGGAGGAATAACCTATAATGGCATAAGGTCCACAATTAATGAACATATTATAAAATCATGTTCTATCCATAATATCTCAACTCAAGGTCAATGATGGTGCAAAAGAAAGTAAGGAGCAAAAAAAATCATTTATGGTCGAGTCGAGAGATGAACCAAGAATATGTAAAATTTTAATAACCTCGTGCTCCTCGGTTGACCAAAACCTCGCCGCGTGCCTCTCACGATGAGGAGCAAGTGTCCTCCTCCGTGGTGGTGGTTTCCCACCATCTTCTTAGCCCTCTTGTTCTTTGCATTTAGAGGACTAGGCAATACTTCCATGTTCTCCATAGCTGGATCCTCCACCGGCATCCCAAAGTTGTCATTCACGAGATCAACACCCCCTAGTGTAGGCTTAGTGGTGCCCATTTTCTCCTGGCTTTGGATCATCTCCACAATGATATCAACATACAAGTCGGTTACCCGATGCCTATCCTTCCAAGGGAATTGCGCATGAAGGACATCCACAATGTTTTCGTGCTTGTTCTTCATCATGCCATTGCCATCACCATCACCATTGTTGTTTCCGTTGTCGTCATCACAATGGTTGTTGTTATTGGTGGTGGTGCTCTTGTTGTCATGCATGACGATTAATGATTTCACTAGGGCAATGTCGGAGGAGCTCCACTCCCCGTTGAGAATGTGACGCATACTAGCATCCATTGCCATGGGAGTAAGGGGTTTGGGATCTCAACACAACTTTTCGCTAGTCTATTTTTGAAGAGGACTGATGTTGGGATGAGGAGAATGATGAGAAGAAGGTGTTGTATTTATAGGCCCATGAAGAGAATCAACTTGTCTTGGTTTTGATTAATTAAGACTTGTATGGAAAGTCAAGGAGTGAATATCTAATATCAAAGTCAAAGATACGATGTTATATAAAAAATCATATCACACATATTTCTTGATATAGCATCAGCGGCTCGGATGAAAGAGAGTGAGCTATCAACGGCCTAAGACTCATGCGACCACGATTTTCAATTTCTTTTTTATTTTAGAACATGGTTGCACGCGTTTTTCATTAAGTATAAGATCACAATGATATATTCACTAAAAAATATACCTAGACACTCTAAAACACATGCAAATTAAAAATACATACGCGATATGAGGACCGAGCATACCTTTGGGGTCCATGCATGGCAGCATGTATTCACTACATGTGATTAGTCCAAGGCAACAAGCATTTGATACACACATTTTAAACCTAGCAACGTCATGAAAACTCCGGTAGGCCTCAGTGAGGAACAATGGTTTACATAAGAACTCTTCTCTAAATATGCATATGATCAAGGCATGCAACACCGATGACGTCATCAAGATATTTGGCGATTATGCTAATGATGATGTGTGTGTCAATGCTTAGATAAGAGCATACTTATTACATCTTCATGCATGCAGATATCATGCATGCTAATACCGCCATTGTGCCGCCTATTTTCCTAAGCACACGGGATGGTGAAATACCGGCATTGGTTCCGTGGTGTGGGTTCCAATCATCATTTTGAGGTTGTGAGTTCTAATCTCTATCATGGCACCGTAGAATCTTGGATGCTAGTAGATAATCTCTATGTCCTAAGTTTCTTAATTTGTAAATCATCCATGGAGCATGAATTTCACAATTTTGCTCAACGAGGTTGTTCTCTCATGAGAGAATAGTGTAATTGCATTATTCTACTACATCAACACATGTTGTGTTGAAAGAACAAGTGCATCCCTAGTAGACTTTAGTCTTTCGCTCACTAATAGCTCTCCTTAGTATATTGGTGCCATGCTTGCTCTCCAAGCGCCTGCTCGTGCTAGAAGAATAAGCCTTCATGACCTCATTGCCTTAGGGTACGCAGATGTGTTGCATTGAGTCTCAGTAACAATGATGGGTGTTGGCCTATAGTAGATGTTGAATGGACAAGAGATGCTTGAGATCGCCAAGCTATGTCCTCCACTCGTGCGACTAAAAAAACCTTCTTTTCTCTCTCAATATCCATCGCAACATTTGCACCCACAAGGAAAAGTAGTTGGTTACTAGTTCCAATATGGGAGTACCATAGATTTTGCATTCAACCTTCTACTATAAATTAGGACCGCCCATTTCACTTTTATTTTATTATGGCATCATAGAGTAGCATCATTTTTAACTAGCTAATGGAAGTCAAGGTTATTACCCTTCAAGGTATGAATTGTTCTTTTTAGTTAGTGTGTACCAAGGTGATTGAAATTGCATACTTTGCTATTTTTCTTTTAGAGTAGGAGAGTGATATTTGAGTTTCACACTTACACCGATATGTCAAGGTGTTCCCATCATATAAGGAAGTAAAAATAGACCACCACCATATGAATGATTCACTATTATTATGATAATTTAATTACTAACGAGTGCCATTTCTTCACTCCTTTTTCATATTGCAACTATCATTTATACATATATCTATTTTGCAATCTAAATCCTAGTAATTGACAATATGTAAACTAGATCTCTTGGATCTCCATTTAGTCAAATGGTACATTTTTTTAAAAAAAACTATTGCATTTTTGCCCTTGATACGGTGTCCAATTGTGATTTTATTCCTCATTTTTCAACTTTGTGATTTTGTCCCTTCAATTTAAAAATGAAGACAAAGTTTGCCTCTACTAGGAGTAAAATCACAACACAAGTATTGTGATTTTACTCCTAGTAGGGATAAACTTTGTCTTCGTTTTCAAATTGCAAGGGTAAAATCACAAAGTTAGAAAGTGGAGGGTAAGATCACAATTGAGGTTGGAACTAGGGTAGAAACACAATGTGATACCCCTCCCGTGGAGGTGTATCGTGCATCTTGTACCAATCTCTGGATCGAGTAGTTGGTATGCACAACAGGTAGTCTCAAATCTATACAAGTACTAAAATATGAGGATATACGGAGAACATACCAAACATTGCTAAGTAACAATCCAAGAGAATGAAATGGAAAAGGGCATGGAAGCTTATCACTTCAATCCACAAGCAACTTGAGCATACGATGAAACCTAACCGTCTCTATCTCTTTTGGAGTTTGTCCACTAAAAACCACAATGAACAAACCGTGAGTACATAAGGTACTCGGCGAGCCAACACAACACAAGGGGTATGATCATGCATTGATGTTGTAGCAAGGATGTAGGTAAGGGGTTTGATATCTACGCTAGCAGCTAAGCATGTGGGATTCACTAAGAATAGATATGAGAGAGAGAGAGAGAGAGAGAGAGAGAGAGAGAGAGAGAGAGAGAGAGAGAGAGAGAGAGAGAGAGAGAGAGAGAGAGAGAGAGAGAGAGAGATCTGTCAATATTTTAGTTGGTAGGCCCTAGGGAGACTATAAATCATTCTCGTCGGTTCTCGAAGTTTTTAACGAGGATGTATCTCCAATATCAATACCGACACTTTCTAAGAACACGGGTATCGCTACACTAACTCACACATCAAGGAGATTATTATGTGACTAATCGATGTTAACTCAAGGTTTGGCGTGTCAATATACCATGACAATGGGCATCCATATAGTTATACACACTGTAGAAGTTGGTACACTTTACGCACAAGCTATATGTTTTTAGACTTGGAACACATAACGCTTCCACCGCAACTAGGGACACCCGTAAGTCCATCGGGAAGTCCAAGGGTCCAACGAATATGACACCAAGGCATATCGTCCACCAAAATATTACCAATTACTTGGACTTCACCATTAGTGACCCCAAGAGGTCCGTAAACTACTACACCCGATGGAACTTCTTGTTGCGTAACCTAAGGTTTCGTGCCAGTCCTATCCATAACGAGGTTATGTGGTTGTACACTAAATCAACAACTTGGGGTCCAAAGAACCAATCCTTATATAGCAGGGCAAACACTCGGACACACCAAGTGGACCAACACCTAAACACTAAGTACTCCAAGTACTAAAGAGTTTCACCCCCAACCAGTAATTTCCAACCCAACTTCACCTTAACATAGTTGGTCTATCACCCACCCAATTTCACGCACACCACCAAACACATTTCACACATTTTCGCAAAAGAGATATATGGTATGATGTGGCGATGAGTTTCATCACAAGGTTCCTAAGCACTTCTAAGCATTGTTGTAGTCCGTACATTAGGCATGAAATGTCGGTAGAAGTAGTTTTTATGAGGTGGTAAGGTAAGGTAATCAAGGCAAGGTCTTGGTAACAACAACGAAATTACCAATAAGCTAGTGGGTATTATTTCATGCAAAGCAATCAATAGCACTCAAGAGAGTATGCAATACGAGAATAGGCCATAAGTAGGTTCTATACTACTTTTCATAGGATAAATATGGTCAAGGGATAGTTAGATCTTGCACTGGTAATGCTATATCTTGAAAAGTCGTGTCTCACGTCGTTACTCGGCTTGGCGTCGGAATCCGTCTTGAGACTCGGGCCTTCGGGCATTGTCTCCGGCTTAGGGCTCTTTGGGACTCTCTCGCCTCTATAGTACGTGAAGCTAATGCGAAAAGAAAATAAAATAATTAAAAACAATCAAACTCCAATTAAAACTCCATTTAGATTGGAAGGTTCAATGTTTACCGATGGGTGACATGGATAGATCGAGTTTAGGAGGACAAGATCTCGATTACGGGGATTTGGTTAGGATATGCCGGAACTCAAAAGTTCAACGGTGGAAGAATCTGCAGAAACGAGATTGAGACGGTGGAGATATGAGACTAATGAGCGCAGGGGGATATTATGGAGGAATGAGATTATGGTGGCCAATAAAGGATTCCTCACGTCGAGACGATCACGTTAGTGCAAGAATCCCCCAAAACAGAGTTTTGGATCAAAAGATATGAGTTTTGGAAATCTAGGGACCTTCTTGTAAATACTATTAAGGTCATAGGGACCTATTTGTAATTACATAAAAGTATGGAGGGACCTTTTTGTAAATTTTAGGGACCAAAAGATAATTTCGAATAGTTTGAGAAAAATCTAGGGACCAAACATAATACGAAGGAGATCGAGGGATTAAGTGTAAAAGTGCGGGGACTTGGGATTTTTTGGGTTTTTTCGGATTTATTTTTGTATTGCAAAGTCCGTGGAATCGGTCCATGGGCTGGTCGACCGAGTCGTTCGGGTCAGGTCACGGGTTAGAATGGGTCGGGGGTCGTGGCTCGTTGATCCGAAGATGAGCGACTATGATTTAATGGGGGAAGGGGTATGAGCTGATCTAATCTCGGCCGTACACCAAAGATCAAACGACCGAGAGTGATTGAGGCGAATGGAGGCGGCGACCGATGGCCGGGGCAAGGGTGCACGATCGGGGCTCGCCGGAAAACTCACCGGCTATCGCGTTCCTTACCCGTGGGGGACACCTGCTGGACTCCTTGCGTCGAGGCAAAGCCTCGTGGGGGTGACGCGCAACTTACCCGTGGATCGAGGTGGACGAGCGGGGCGGCCAAAGATAGATGGGACGGCAGCGCTCGCGGAATGAGCAAGTGCGCGCGTGAGGAGGGGAATGGGGTGACCGGAGCGGTGCGCTCGGGTCTAGGGCGTTGGTTCGGAGTGTTGCCTTGGTCGGGAGAGGGTTAGGGCGGCCAACGACGAGGATAGGCGGCGGCGGGCGGTGGCCTCCGCACCGTCGGTGTTGGCTCAAGGGTGTGCGGGGAAGGATGAACATGTGACGGTGGGGCTCGGAGCGAAGATGGGGAGCGGGCCTTGGTCGGCGCGGTCGGTTTCGAAGAGGAGGGAGCGGAAGGATTTTCGGATGGGGAGGCCCGACGGAGGGAGGGAAGGCGGCGCCGACGCCGGTGAGGGTAAGAGGGAGCTCGCGGCCTCAACTTTTATAGGTCGGGGCGGCCATGGTGGGCGGACGACGACCGCCATAGGGATAGGGGGGGGGCTTGGCCGGGGTTCGATGGCCGGGGCCAAGTGGCGATGGTGTTGGCTTGCGCGGACGACACGCGCGTCCGAGAGCGGAGGCGGGAGGGGGCCCGGGACGGCGTCGCGATTGGGGCGACGGCGAGACGTGGCACTCCCCGAGCCACTCGTCCGACACGGGCCGCTCCTGGTGGGCCGATGGCCGGTGGGGCGAGCCAAGATGGCTGGCTAGGCCGAGAAGGAGGGAAGAAAAGAAGGGGGCGACTCGAGAAGAAAAAGAAAAGGACATTTCTTTTTCCTAGAATTTTGAATATTGGATTCTTTTGTGGAGATTTGCAAGGATAATTGGAGTTTTATTTTGGAGAAAAAATCAATTGAACAAATAAAAAGAAATAAAACAAACAAGCACTCATCAAGATTATTTTTATAATTTTTAAAATTTACATTCCTCTCTAGTTTAATTACTTAATGGAGTTTTATTTTCAGAAATTCATTATTCATAAAATAAAATTCTAATTTTTTAAATTAGTCACGATTTTTAAATTAAATTTACGTTTTGAAATATCAGGGTATTACACACAATTGTCCCTTTTGAAAAATATATGGTGCCTCGCATTTAGAGCATAAGTGGTGCTATCGTTCTCCGGACACTAATAGCACCTCAAGATGCACAAAAGTTGCAACAAAAATATGGACAGACAGTGTGTCATATCTTCCACTATATTACAAAAATTTAGATGCAACAGATGCTTGTGCAAAGAGAAAAAAAGTAAAATTAATCTGTTTATCTCATACCCACAACCCGCTACTATTCATAGGCCGCATCTTCTCTCTAATTATATTTATTTTTTACAAAGTTTTGTGCATCCCTTGTGGTAGTACTAGAGTTAGGAGCATAACGGCACCACAACCCGCGGTAGTACCGGATATTCTCCTTATGGTACTTACCTTTAAAATTAATGTTTAGTGCATGGATCGTATATAAACCATTATAATCCTACTAGGGAAAATATTGTGGGTTAAATCCACCTCCCTGCCCTATAATGCGCGGAGAAGGATGGAAAAGGTGTCAGGTTGTATACGTCAATCATATAATGAATCGCTATTTTGGATCTCGATAGGCGTATATTTTTTTGGCTAGTTGACCATACGATATTTGCGGAAGGAATTTTTAGCTAAAATCTCAATTGCCGCCGTTATGGCTGGACACGACAAAATAAGACAAATGGTAGACATGACGTATATAGTATTATTGTCGTATTGTGCTAGACGTTGTTTTGCCAAGTTGGTCCACGGTTGTTATCGACCATGCCATGCACGTAGAAAATCAAGCAAGGACAAATGTGTAATCTCGTATCCCTCTACACTATATAAAAGCGCCTCTCCATGCATGATTGAGCAGATCGTCCATACGTTTGAAGACACTATTGTTCTGCTCTTGCTATTCGAACTCTTAGGTCTTCTTGAAACTTAGCCCTTAGGCGTCAACAAAGATGTTTCCATTCTTCTTTTGAGGTTGATCATTGTGAGAGCCAGATCCTAGAACACCTGCAACCCTTAGATTTTTAAGCACCTAAGAAATACTAACCACATGAGGAATACTATAATGTTCAGGCATTTGACATGAACTTATCGTAATATGCTTTGGTAGTACTAAACTTATGGTAACCTGTTATTAAAATCATGATCTTGTATTAAAAACTTTATAGTTTCATTCATAATACCATCAGGAAGAATACATACAAAAGCTATGTGATGTTCAAATAGACATATATAGGTGACTTGCAAGCGAAGGGGCACATGCATAAACTTCATAACAACATTAGTCCAATACAATATAGGATATGGAAATGAATACTAATTATTGATAACATTAAGATGTTGGTTCATTTCATTGTTGTCTTGGTACTACAACAACACTAAGGTATAGAACCCAACAGCTTGTCTTTAACGCGATCTACATATAGGTCAAGCACCATATATATTTTGATGCTTAACAACTAGTAATACATGTTGTTCATCCAATTCTGAGTTGTAGAAGTATTCTGCTGATCCTCTAGAACAAAGGTGGTCTCAGTTCCCTGAGTTGCTAGAGGAGCTACTCCTGCAGAATGGTCCATGTATTGATAATCAGACCAAGCTTCCTGGCTGGTGCTTGCCTCATCAACATGGGAGAGGAACGGTGAATAGACTTGTTGGGAAAGGTTATTCATGATGATGGTATGCTGAGTCAAACCCTGCCCATGGGCGATGTCATAGCTGTTGGAGTTGTAGCCACCATTGTTATTGGGTATTGCCCAAGGCTCCCGACTAGATGAGTTATTGGGTGCTGCCCAAGGCTCAGCGTCGTAGAGGCCTACATCATTTATGCTATACCGTTGCCTTTTGGAGCCGTTCTCCTTACGGCGAAAGTACTTCTGCGCATGACTTGAGACTTGCACTGGTGTCCTGGTTTTGACAAAGTGTCTGGATATGTTCTTCCAGTCACCACGACCATACACACTTAGCCCACGGAGGAACTGCCTGCAGCGGTACAGGAATGCCTGATATTAGGTGTGATACATAAATAAAATTATTGGGATCTTGTTGATCCACTAGCTAGAATACCTAGAGAAACTCATCTTTCAAGAAAATAATTAAGATCCTAACGATCCAAAATCTAAATTCAAGATCAGTGGCAAAAAAAACTATATAACTTTGAAAAGTCATGATAATTAATATGTACCCCACACAATTTGCTCAACAAAATAGAACTTGTGTAATGATAACTCAAATTAGGAAGGACCAAGCATTCAAAATAGTGCAAAATAAGTAAAAAAAACAAAAGGATCTATATGTGTATGAGTGTGAGAGATGAATTCTATATGTAAAAATTCAATGGTATAACCTGTGCTCCTCAGTTGACCAAAACCTTCCTCGCCTCTCAGGCTGATGAGCGGGTGGAAACCACCTGCGTGGTTGCTTCTCTACCGTCTTTCTAGACCTCATGTCCAATACATTAAGAGGAGGAGCCATCATGGCCATGTTGTTTGTGCTTAGATCAGCAAGCATCATATCCATGTTGCCCATGCTTGGATCAGCAAGGATAGCATCCATGGTATCCATGCTTGGATCCTCCAGTGGCATCCCAAAGTTATCATTCACAAGGTCCATGCCAACCATCGGAGATTCGACGGTTACCATCTTTTCTTCAGACTGGATCATCTCAACCACGATATCAACGTACAAGTCAGTTACCTGGTGCCTATCCTTCCAAGGGAATTGTTCATGAAGGATATCCACAATGTTTTTGTGTTTGTTGTTCATCGTGCCAACACCATCAGCGGCCTTGTTGTAGTCATTGTGACTAACAATGAGTGATTTTACCAAGGCGATGTCAGAGTGGCTCCAGTGGCCATTGAACGTGGAACTCATGTGTGGAGCAGCCATAGCCATGGAACCAAGTGGTTTGAACTTGAGACTACTATGATCTTTGTGGAGAGAAGTGATTCTGGGATGAGGAGAATGAAGAACACATGACCCAGTATTTATAGCTAGGCTTATATGGCAAGAATTTACTTTTCATGGTTTTGGTTAATTGAGACTTGGATGGAAAGTAAGAAATGAAATATAATATATAATCCAAGTCAAAGATATCAAGTCGTGAAAATTCATATCATGCAATCTGTCTTGATATAGCATCAACGGCTGGGATAAAAAAGAGCCATGTATCAACGGCCTATAGCAATCAGCAATCGGGCGTCCACAGATTTCAAAGTTAGAAGGAAAGATCGTGATCTTACAAAAAGATATCTAAAGCACGTGCGAATTTCACATGCAATGCATCATTAGGACTGTGCATACGTAAGAATGTGTAGCCTCACGCATGCGGCAATCCCTGAATGGCAACATGTACGTGTGCAAATCTCACACGTGTGATCATTCTAAGGCAACAATTGTTGCAGGCCATGCATAGCATGCAGTTGTCACCTGGCAACGCGGAAACAAGGCTCTTGCAGGCCTTGATTATGACCACACATGCATAGAACTCTCACCTAATCATGCGTGAACTTGACGCATGCGACAACCGGACCGGCGACGTCGAGATTTTTGGCCGTGTTATATGCTAATGAAAGAATGGAGACGGGCAAGGCACATGCATGTATTGTACATAGCCATGCATGCATGCATGCAGACCTCATGCAGACCACCGTTGCTGCCGCCATTGTCTCTCCAGCACACAGGATGGCGGAATACCATGGTCTGCAGGTCGAACAGTGGTTTCGGTGGTATAGCTACGAGACCGGTCCGATCGCATAAATGCATGATATCTGGCTTGGGTGCTCAATCACATAAATGCTCGTGAAGAGCACGCGCCTTGAATCATATATATGCATATCTTTTCTTTTATCACGATGACACTCAATAGTTTTTTAAAATATATTTTGTACATATATAAACTATACGAGCTTGAGAGTAAAAAGTCAACTGTAGATTCTTGCATTGACAACGGATTGGACTTGGACATTTGCACTTGTAGTGTACTCATGGAGTCATGGTTCATGGACCATGGTCATGGAGATGTTTGATGGTTCAACGAGGAGCAATGCTAAAGTTACGTGAATAGTCTACGAAAACTTACCTACTAGACACGTGTACAACAATCTCATTGTTAATTAAATCAGAAACACGATTTAGTTACGTGTTGATAAACATGATCCACCCACATCATCAAGTACGTAGACTTTTTTGTAAGCCAATTAGGTAAGAGAAAAATTCCCTTCCATGGCCCTCAAAAATTCAAAGTTCTTTATGAGGCCCAAAATCGTTTTTCCCTTCTCTGGATGGCCTTTCCGTCGGATCTGAGAGTTGAGGGTGTTAAGTGCGGAGTAAACATATCATTTTATCCCCGAACTTTAAAATAAGTAAACATGTTTTTAAAATATTATTGTGACTTTAACAATGTATATTTAATTTTTTGTATTTTGATTTCTAGAACTGTTAAATGAAAGTAAATTAGTGTGTTATTTGTGTATTCAAATTCGATAATGTACAACACATTCTATACACTATTTGTGAACAGTTTTTTAACACAAACTATGCACTATTTACGACCAGTATTTTTTTGTATAAGATTGAAATTGTGTTTGTGCATAGTATGTTTTCAAAAATAGTGCATAGAACGTGTTGTACAATATCGAATTTGAATACATAAATAACACACCAATTTAATTTCATTTATCGGTTCTAGAAATCAAAATGAAAAATAAATATATACCGCTAAAGTCGTAATAATAATTTTTTTGAATTTTTTTACTTATTTTGAAGTTTATGGGTAAAATGGTCTTTTTACCCCTCACATAACACCGTCAGCTCTTAGATTTGACGGAAAGACCATCTAGGGAAGGGATTATTTTTAGGCCTAATAGGAAACTTCGAATTTTTGAGGGCCATGAAAGAAAGGGACATTTGTTTCGAGGTCAGGAGGGAACTTTCTCATTAGATAAGTGTAGCATTCCTCTTCAACGAGTGACGCGGTGTTATCAAAAGAAAAAAAAACGAGTGACGCGGTGCATGAAGAGGGCTTGTGTTTATGGCTTGCACATTTTGGCCCAGTAAGGCCTTATCTGCTAATAGGTCCAATAAGCTGCGAAAGCTCGAGTATCGAAGAAGGCCTTCGTATCATACGGCCCAATAAAAGGCCCAGAGGACTCGTGGCACACGTCGTTGCCACACTCCGACACGCCACCACGGCCGCCGCTCGGTGGAAAGAGAGAGAGAGAGACTCGGTGGGGAGAGGAGAGAGAGAGAGAGAGAGAGAGAGAGAGAGAGGCTCAGGCTCGCAGTCGCAGCAGCCGAGCCCGAGCAGAGCTATGGCCGCGAGCTCGATCCCGTGTTTGGCGAAGACCATGGCCTCCGGCAGCGTCCTCCTCCACCGCCCCGCCATCCTCAATGCCTCCTTCCTCGGGGGAATGACAAGAGAAGCGAACGTCGGGTGGAGCAGGAACCTTGGATTCTCCATTTCCTCTTCCAATGGTACCTGATTCTGTCATTCTTTATTTTCTTGTATTGCAATAGTTTCGAATTGTCAGTGTGCGATTTGATTCAATCCAAGAATTCAGTGTCCCTGATCTGACTAATTGTCAAATCGATACCGTGGGTGAAATCTTGGATTATGCTACAGCATATCAGCATTCAGAACCAGGCTTCTTGTAGCCTCTGGGGCGTACCGCAGTTTGATGTACCAAGAAAATTGTCAGGTTATTGATTGTTTGTCTCGATCCTAACTAAATGGAAGTCTAATCGAGTCTGTATAGTTTCGTTCATGCGAGCGGACTGCAGAGCTCGGCTTGGATTGGCGGCTAATCATGTTCAGGAGTAGGAAGCTGTGGCATCTTGCAGCGCTCGCCGTCCATCAAATCCACGCGCTCAGACGATGCCGACGACACAGCATGTCAAGTGTCCCCGCTTAATTTCCGAGAGATGTCACAGCGACTGGGCCAGCGAATCGAGAGCGCGAGGAGGGGGGGGGGCTCGCCTCAGAAACCAGCCGCGCATTCCACGTCCGGTCACTCATTCCATTGACGTGACCTGCTCTGGAACTAGCAAAGCAGGATGCAGTTTGGGGTGAGGGATTATGAAAAATTGGGAGTTGGAACTGAATTTTCAAATTGCCTGCATTTGTCTTCCTATGGTGTAAATGTTCAAATAAGACCATTTCGTGCACCACGGTGCTTATGTTGTTCATTATGCTACTACGATATAATCATATAAACTGAATGAAGAACATCATGTAGGTACAGTTGTGCCTTCCCTGACAAGTGACTCGGATAAGAAAGGCCCTGTGATCATGGAAATTCCACTAGACAAGATCCGGAGGCCACTGATGCGAACGCGTGCAAATGATCCAGTCAAGGTGCAAGAACTTATGGACAGTATCCGTGTCATCGGACTCCAAGTACCTGTGGGTATCTATATTATTCTGTCTAGCAATAAAGAATTCTATCATATTCAAACTTTCTTACCAGGAATTCAGTGGACATGAATCAATTCAATATGAACTTAGAACCAATGCTTTTACCTATCAGGTCCATTGAATTCAGTGAATCTGAAGCAATTTGCTTTTGGGCATAATGAACCAGATTTAAGATTATATTGATTTTTTTGGCATGAGATTATGCCAAAATTGGTGCCTGATTTGCTTAATTATATATTGAACAACTTCATCCAAAATGTACAGTTTACTTTGTTGTTTGAATATAACATTAGAGAATTACTATGTCCCATCTGATTCTGACCGTGTTATAAGATCTGTGTCCATTTATTTCACATGAAGCCTAGAATCGTAAAATGACATTGTTGACTGATGAAAGCTGATGCACTTACTCTCTATGCTATCATTGCGAAAAGACATGGGGATACACTAGTTTATTTGGAATGAGGTTTGCTAGGATCAGTTAATTTCTATATCATGTCACCCTACGCCTCTCATAGAATGAAACAAGAACAATATGCAAAATACTAGTGTAGGGATATATTGAATAAGATGCTATTTGCTGTACTTGAGCAACAGATCTGTAGTATTGGACGAGATATGCAAATGTATCCAGTTTGGATGCAGCTAGCACCGTTCTGCACTTGTCTTACTGATGTATCACTATCAGCATTTTCGTTTGACTGGTTTTCAGAGCTTATTGATAATGTTTGTGATTGGTGAGTGCAACTGAATTCATAGTATACTGCCATTATTTTTCCTCAGGGGAGCAAAAGAAATTATCTGATTTAATTTATCTGGTCATAACTCTGAGATTCAGAAAGGTGTATTGAATTTTGATCATGGTTATGTGTCATAGGATACTTCCATGTAGTACATAAGCACCTACCTTCTGTGTCGTCGTATACTCGTATGCAAGCTATGTTTAGTCTCTGATATTGCCAATTAATTTGCATTTTCAGTGATTTTTACATGTTACAATCTCTTGAATATACAGATTGATGTGCTTGAGGTCGATGGAGTTTACTATGGTTGGTAGCCCATTTTGCCACTCCAAATTTAATCCCTTCAAAATCTATATCCACTTTTCTCATGCTAAATATGTTCCCACTTGATCTTTAGGATTTTCTGGATGCCATCGTTATGAAGCTCACCAGCGCTTAGGTCTCCCTACCATCCGCTGCAAGGTCCGGCGAGGGACAAAGGAAACATTGAGGTGAGAACATCTTCATCAAGCTTGGATGAATTCAAAAGGAAACATTGTGAATTCGAAAGATCTCATGCTCTAACTTGTTACTCTTTGCCTCTTTCACTTTCAGGCACCATATGCGATGAATTAGAAAAGTAGCACGGTAGTTATGGATGGCAAACTACTTCAACTAGAAAGTGTAGTGTGTATGTACTATGTAGTGCTGGAAAGAAAAATGTGTATTCACCATCCTCTGTAATCTGCCATAATTGGTATACCAGCCAAACAGAAGCGTTTATCAGCTTCTTCAGCAAAGAGAGATGTAAAGCTTCATCAACCTTTCCACACGCCTTGATGTCTTGGATAGCAAAGGAAAAAAATCGATTGCAAAGTTGGTATTCAATACATCCATGAAGTTTGATGAATCGATTTTAGTGTAAAAATCAATGTATTAAATGTTATGCTGCTTATATGAATGTAATGCCCTATTTCAGTTGAAACTCGTATTAAGAACTGTGCAACATCATACCAAATTCTCTATGCAAGATTTGAAAACATATATTTTTAGAGTAACTTGAACAAGAAAAACCCTTTTTTTTACAACGAACAAGAAAAACCTTGTCGTCAATAGAAAATGGTTTAGCAGAGTATTTGTATAAATTTGGCCCATAACTGGAAGGAAGGTGACTGTAGGCCATAAATTTGGCCCATAAAATTTTAGAGTACCTTTTAGACGAGTACTCTTTTTAGACCCGAGAAATAATTGGGCCATAAATATCCCTTGTATTTGGCCCAGTTAGCTAATCATTTCTTCTTCTCAAAGCCGCTCCCACAAAAGGACAAAAACCACTAACCACTCGTCCACTTCGCCAAGCGGCTCGCTTTGCTTTAACACGCGCGCGGCGAGCCCCACGCTACGACCGAAGCAGGCGGCGATGGAGTCGGATTCGGCGGCGGAGGAGCGGCGGCGGAAGGAGTGGGAGGCGGCGGATCGCACCAGGATGGAGGAGTTGGAGGAGGCAGGCAGGTGGGCGGAGGGATTCGAGAGAGCAGGCGCCGCAGCGGAGGAGGAGGAGGTGGAGCTGGCGGGCGGGGGCGGGGGAGACCGCTACAGGTGGGAGGAGAAGGGCGAAGCGATTGGTCGGGAGGGATGGTGGAAGCGACACCAGAGGCAGCCGATCGCGGTGGGGCACCGCGCGGCCTGGAGAGGAAGGGGTGGAAGAGGCGGCAGAGGAGGAAGAGGAGGGTTTCAGTTCCGTCCCTCTTGGTACGGTGCCTTGTAATGTCCTCACCCCTATCTTTTCCTGGATTGTTGTTTGCTCCAGCCGAACGTGTTCTTGTTCATGCTTATTAGATTGCTCAGAGATTTGTCTTGTTGCGCTTCGTGTCCAGCATGTTTAAGTACTGAAGCATTTCTTGGCTGGTGATGATGACATTGCGCTGGAGAATAGCAAGTGCCCGTTTATTTTAGGTTCATGTGCAGTATTTGTTCGATCATGTGTGATTATGGAGAAGTAGTTGCTATTACTTCAGTAAGTTCTTGCATTGGTACAATTATAGAAGAGAAAACTACACTAAGGTCCGGGACTATTGGCTTGAAATTTTCTGTATCAATAAGCTTCATCCTGTTGTAGCTTGTATCCATGCACCTCTACTTGAGAAATATCCATACACCTCTACTTTAGAAATACCCATTCTTGTCATAGTCACTGTTCAATTTTTATTGTGGCTTATCATCCCCTAGTTCTGAATATTGTGAATGCTTGTTCTCTTAGAATAAATGGAGTATTTCTAGATTTCTTGTAATTGCAATGGTAGAAGGCTAGCCAAATTGTGGCCTTTTCTTTGTTAAAGTTGTTAGTGGCGGATCTTGATCATTGTGTAAAAATGCCACCGTCAAATGTGAACACAGTTGTTGCCTGGTGTTAAAAAATTACTACCTTTGGACATATATTTTGTTGACGTTAGGACACAGGTTAGTTCACATGTCAACAAAGTAAATATGGAGGAGTAGCTACCTGATGTGCTCGTTGAATATAATTGATACCTTAGTACTGAACCTTTGAATTTTATTACCACTGCATTTTAATGGCATCTGCAACAACAAAAAGTTGAACACCTTTAACAACCTGGAGTTTGCGGTAGTACCATTATTAGCAAGTGTCCGTTCGCTGAATATTTTGTCTCTGAATATTTATTGAATATATGATTTTTTTATTGTCTTTTCCATCACTTCATAGGAACCTGCAGCACCACATACCTGATATCTCTAACAAACCTGGAGTGTATGGCGGCGCAATTATCATCTGCAATCGATTGACTAAGCGGGATTTCTTCCAGCACAAACTTTTTGCCCTTCCGGGTTATGCTGCTACTTTCATAAAGAAGATCAGAGCTGGTATGCTTCTCTTTCTATTTGAGTTTGAGGAGAGAAAACTTTATGGGGTGTTGGAGGCAGCTTCAGATGGAGCACTGGACATTCTTCCTGATACATTTTCTTCGTTGTGGAAGTTTCGACCTGCACAGGTAATCTGTAAGCATGCTTCTACTTTTGGCTTTTCTTTTCACCTGGCTGTTACCAATCTACTGGTTCATGTTATTTTGCTAGTTAAATTATGAATTGCTCCATGTTACCTTTGTTCCACTGATTTTATAGTTTAGCTGTTGGATTCTTCCATGTATCATTTGTGAAAAAATTGATAATGATTCTTTTTTTTGTGCCTGGTCGTTAAAATTCAGGTTCTTTTCCGAAGAGTTTGGTTTTGTAAGCCCCTGACTGTTGCTGAATTTTCTGGTGCCATTGAAGGAGATTGTCTCAAACCTCACATGTCCTTCTTTGGTATATCATATCAACAGGTTTGTTATTTCTAATTTGCAATGTGATTTTGCTTTTGTCCTCAGAATTTTAAGATGATCCAGATTTTAAGGCCACTATCCTTGGAATTTTGCTGCTGACATGAGATTTTCCCAAGTACAGGTTTTAAACCTTGTGGACCTATTTTCCTTAAAGATGATCCAGCTGCAGACCTTTCAAAAACCAAAATCAAGAGTTATATCAGATTACAAGATTTCTCTGGCTCGTACAGGTCAAGTGTTCAGTTTACAAACTCACAGTAATGCCGTCCCTAGCCGTTACCCTTCCATGTTTCACCAAAACAGAACACCTTTACCACACATTCACTTAATGCATCCCAAACATTATGGCAAACGTGCTACTCATGAAAATGAGTCACCTCTACACCCTCGTCCTAAGCCTGTGGTCTTCAAAGCACCAGATATAAAAGAAAAACTCTTAGAGCCAGATGCTGATTTTATACCACTTGAGCTTGATCATCCTGATGATTCTGAGAGGAATGCAGATCAGTCAAGTTTGTTGGGAGCTGTAAGATTGCATTCAACATTAAAGAGTAGCATCAAGTATGATGATCCAGTTACAAAACCATTGAATGATCCAGTTACAAAACCATTGAATGGAAAAAACAGTGAGCACGATAGTTGTCATTCACATGTTCTGAACAGAAGGTTTGTCTCGGAACGTGAAATTGGTCAGAAAAATATGATTGATCATATTGTGAAAGAGAGAAAATCAAGCCTGCAGAACAAGGGGTGCAAGCGAAAAATACAGCTTGATGAACGCTCAGATGTCCTATCCCCAGGGAAAGTCAGTACTGTGGCAAAAAAGGTGTCATTTAGTACTGGTGACAATGAGGTTTCAGTTACTTCTGATAGGAAAATTTCTTCTGATAAATCATTGCGCTTGCCTGCATTTGCTGGGAACAGAGACAGGGTTGTGGAAGAAGGAAAGAAAGAGGTTTGCTTTTCCCCTCAAGGCATTCAGAGCAAGGAGAGAGATGTTTCAGCAAAGAAGCGTAAGCCGACGAGCCTATCATTTGCAGAACGACTTAGGGATCAGCTAGCCCGGAGCCGCTCCAGAAATGGCGAGTCACTAGTGGCTCAAGCGGGTTTCAAGTTGACATGCACACTTCTCACAGATGAGGAGTGACAGATAGAAGGAAAGCAACTTTTTGTTCATTGGTGCCAAGGCAGCAAGATAGGTGTTTTCCCTATCAGATGATAACACAATGTAACACCAATGCTTTTGCCTCCGAGGAATTTCTGGAGAACTTTGTTGAGCAGTATATCATGGGATATTGTGCTTCTGCTTTGCAGTGCTCGAGTTGCTGTAAATAGGGCTTATCACAGCCTTATCTTCCAATTCAACAAATAGAAACATGAGTATGCTGTTTTGAGTTTTGACTCTGTAGAGGGATCTGAATGCAACTCTAACTTGCACATTAGATGTTATTTACTGCATGAATGTTAACTAAAAAACAGTTTCTTGTATTGCATCTTATTAGCAGTGGAATCGGTGGTTGCTTTACTAGCGCTGTATCTTGTCGTGTTCATGATCCAGTTATTCAGGCGATAGCCCTGGAATATTGTCATATATGACATGAACATTCATTTGCTACTACAGTACGTGTATGTTCACGCGCGTTAATTCCACGGAAGATAATCTATTTCGATCCCGATAAGAATACGACATGGTTGATAATAATGGTAGTTTTACAATCGAGTCTACATCGCACCCAAGGGAAAGAACCAGGGTTTAAAGAACCGGTGAAAACTAGCCAGTTAACCAGGTTATTAATTGGGAAACCAACGGTTAACTTAACCCAAAAAACCCGAAGTTATGTATTATAGCAAACCGGTTACCAGCCGGGTTTCCCAATTCAAAACCGGATTAATCTGATTTTTGAACCAGAACCATGCTTGTGAGCAATACTAAAACTGAGGCATGGAAAGCGTTTTTTTTTTCGTGACAGTCACACAGGCATGAAAACTGACCAACTAATTGAATCGTGAACTGTATGGATCGTGCACGTTCTATACGTTCGTACTGGAAACATGTCGAAGAAAAATAATTTCAAAGATTCGGTCCAGGCTCAGGCCGAAACCAGGCCCGGTCCGATTCGACCCAACACTCGCTAGACCTCCGACTCCGATCATTCGCTCTAAGCCAGCACGCCACACCACCACTGTCCTCGTCTTCACCAGTGCCCGTGTCCCCGCCGCCAAACCCCCGCCTCAAGCCAGCACGCCTACGTCGGCCGCCACGAAGCCCTCGTCATCGTCCTCCCCCTCTTCCGGACTGGGTGCGGGGGCGTGGAGGTCCATCCGCATTGATCTGCTTAGTCGGTGGTAAGGAACCCTAATTTCGACGGAACTTTGCCAGCGATTTCGTTTTGTTTGGGGAGATATTTTTGCTCCCGTGAGCGATCAAATCCCAAGCTTGGTTACTTCGCATATACTAGTGGCGGAGTTTCTCGCTGCATGCTTAGTGCTGGGCTAATTCATCCTTCCGTGGCGCTAGCTCGGTTATGGTGTTATTAGTCTTTCCTTCACCATCAGCGCGCACAGCATCGATCGATCTCAGTTTACTAGTAGTGTTGGAGACGAACGGGATTTGTCAGTGTACTTTTCGAAAAGAAAAAAAAAGCTTGAATTCCCTTGTCCCGTTAAGATGCCACTGTTAATCACAGTTCTTACCTTTACTTGGTTGTCTAGAAATGGTGATCTCCGCAAAAAATATGTTGGACTTGCTTGTTTTGGTGTAAGTGGATGTATATGAATGTGAATGTTAAAAAATGAGGGGAAATTTTGTGCATATATGTGAGCTTTTGAATTTCAATGCAATATTTCAGTTCTGAGCAAGAATTGAAGGTTGTGTATATGTTCATCTGTTAGTTGTGTGTTTGTTTGTTACAGTTTCTGACATGTTAGTTCTTAAGGTACAGATGCACTTTTATTAACTTAGATCATTTATTGACCTGGAGATTCGTCTTTGGATCAAACCTGAGTCCTACTCTTTTGTATCTGTGAATTGAGTTGAGTACATTGAATTTTCAGAAATGAGATAGAGGTAGTAACTCATTCCTTCCAGTCCCAAGATGACTTGGTACTAGGGAGAAAAGAACCCAGAACATGTCTGGCTCCATACCATCCTCTTGTTTCTATATGTTGCTTGCAATTTTCGATGTGCGATATGTTCGCGAAAAATTATGTGCAGTACCTGCAGTAGCCAAAGAAGCATGTTCTATATTTTCCCCTTTTGAATTTTAAGAATTGTAATTGTTGATTCACTTATGCATTTTCACTGTCAATGTTGCATGTTGTCAAGGAATTAAGTGAATTTTGGAATGGTGAAGGCGTGGAGCAAGGAATGTTTCGCATCGGGTGGTGCAATTTTTCTGTGCAACCACCTGACCAGGAAGGAATGCTTTGATAAAAAAATCTTTGGCCTTTCTCCAAGTTATGCTGAATTTGTGGAGAAAATTAAAGCTGGCACAACTTTATTCTTGTTTGATATTGACCAGCATAAGCTTCATGGGGTTTTCGAAGCAACTTCAGATGGGGCTCTGGACATTATTCCCGATGCATATATCTCTTCAGGACAGCAGTTTCCTTATCAGGTATGGATACTTTGTGACTTACTATTTACTAAGTATTATTTTCCATGCCATCAACTCCATGACTTTTAAGTAATCTATATTTGGTTCTTTTATAACCCACGTTCCCTCTGAACTCGAATACTGACGTTAGAACAGCTTCTCTAACTAAGTTTGGAAAGTTGTACTATTGAATATAGATCTGGCGGTGGTACACATTGCCCTTTTGTTATACATGTTATTGCAACTCTCATAGTTCTCTTCGTAAAATATATTAACAGTAATTTCTTTTATCTCTGCTTGAGATTTTATTATCATAATAATTCTATTCGTGGTATGTCTCACTAAATCCAGATACGTTTCAAGAGGATTTGGTTTTGCAAGCCTTTGATGGAATATGAATTTCATGACGCTGTGCAGAATAGCTTTGTGATTAAGAACAAGTTTACTTATCATTTGTCACATCAACAGGTCTGCTCCGCTATTTTATTTGTGTTATGTTGAGTTACTTAGCTACTGACCTCAGGAAGCTTCTGTTGTCATACAGGTCACAAAGCTACTTCATTTATTTTCTTCACGGAAGAGATTGCAGCCTCCTCAGATTCCAAGATTACAAGATGATACCTCTAGAGATTTTGAAACTTCTTCTCTTGTTAAGGAAACTGATATGCAGTCCAGTCCAAACAGCAGTTCATGTGGTTCATTCAGAAGCCCCTGTCAGACGTGTTCCTCCTCCACTCTTGGGGAGGATGCGACATCACGGAGTCATAGGTTAATTGATCCTGTGTCATTAGTTCACAGAGTGCTACAATCAGACGTCTCTGATATGACTAAGTCCAGCAGCTCAATATCTTCCCTGCACACTGCAGCAGATACAGCCATTGTGACCATACCTAGCAACCAAGAAGTGATATGTGACCAAGATACAGATGACTATATACCACTGCCTCAAGAGGAAGATGTTTTCGAGGCTGTTGATGATCTTTTTGGGTTGCTTGAAGATGAAAATCACTGTTCTGAATCCAAAGGTAGCAGCGGCTCTGAAGACTGTAACAGTTTTCACCAAGCTTGTGTTAGGAAGGAAGATGGATGTCATCCGCTTAAGGTAAATTCTAGGCTCCGCTCTGACGTTGAAATGCGAAAAAGTGTGTTTTCTCGGATAGTGAGAGCAAATGAAGTTTTTAATCAAAGAAAAAGGTCCAAGACCAAAGCATTTCCACAAAGAAGTGCTGAATCTTTCAATCCCCTTTACCAGACGAAGAAACAGCGGAGGGCACAGCTGAACAAGCTATTTCCGTGTCAGAATGATGGAATGTTGGATAAGCCTTCAGCTGATAGTCTGAGAGCAGTTCAAGCATCGGATAATTGTTTTGTCTGGAGTGGCAACAGAAGATCCAGCAAGTTTTCTGTTAGAGTGGAGGATGAAAACAAATGGGATGCAAAGTGGGACAAATCCTGTGACAAGGAACAAAACATGCCCCAGTTGAATGCTGGAGTACAAGAGGGCAGTGAAGTTAGTGTTAAAGAAGGGAGCACCCCTTCCCTGAATTTCAAGCACCGTGCTAAAGGATTAAAAATTGAAGATGGAGATCAGGATTTCAACAATGAGAGTGTTGTGGAAGCAGGACAGAAAAAGACGTCAGTAATGGCAAGCTTCCATCATGAGCATCCAAGTGACAGTGCATTGATCAAAACTATGGATATGTTAGCAACATCTGATGGGATCTGTAAAGACAAGAGCTCCAGTTTGGCATCAAAGGACACACATACTCTGTTAGGTAGACCTAATCTTGAAACCAATGTGCTCCTGAATCGACAGAAAAGCATTGAAAGATGCTTTGAATTTGGTGAAGATGTCACAAGGGAAACACCATTGATTCTTGAAAGTTCTAGATCCATGGACTCTTTAACCGGGAGTTTTGAGGATAGGAAGACTTCATTGACTGAGGAAACTGGGAGCCATGTGGTTGCTGGTCAGTTAGGGACTAAAACATACATCCAAGAGAAACTTAATCATAGCGCGAGCACCTGTAACAGAGTGGCAAATGATGATAAAATCTTGCATCTAGAAAAATTTGAATGCACGGATGTCTTGCCCAACTGTAATGAGGACTGTGGAAACAAGAGGAGTTTACCATCTGATGGAAGTGATAAGCTTGTTGCTTCTTGTTGTCTGGAGACTGAAATGCCCCTGATGAAGAAACAAACCCCATATATTCAGAGTTTCTCTGCAGTAACTCGTGACATAAAAGTGTTGGTTCCTGAGATCTCTGAAGTTGTGTTCCCCTTGGTTGATGCAGACTGTGTATACAAGAGTACAAGTTTGGGCTCTGATTATAGGGAAGTTGTATGCCATAATGTTAGAAGCTGTGTTGAAGTACTCCCCAGCAATGCTTCACCTATTCCTGAAAGATGTGGGCCTCTCAGTAACTTGCCTACGTTACATGCAGATAGTGCAAATAACAATAGCTCATTGGATGAAACTTCAGAACATGTGTCTACTATCTTTGAAGATACTGTTCTGCTTCCTCAGGATGAACATTACCTCAGCTGCTGTGGTGATACGTCATCTGTTTTGGAATACACTTGTACTGGAGATGGCAGTGAAAACAAGAACTCTGCTGATCAGAAAGATGATGAGGTTCTGTATTCAGTGAGTGATTCTAAAGATCATATAAGCATTACCAACACCTCCTCATCAGACGGAAGTCGAAGTTGTCCACATGCTGCTGATCAGGAATGCAACAAAGTCATGTTGCTAAATGAGGAGCAGTGCCAAAACTTCCAGAGCGCGCTTGAACTTACCCATGAAAACTCCAATTCTTTGGACTCCTTTGCAGTCTCTGCTGAAGGCTGTCGAAGCAAGAGTGATACATCAGCTGGTAGGACATCTGATCAGCAGGTTATTGATCTTCTCGGATCAAACTCTGAGTCAAGAACAAGCTTCATCAACGACTCTGCACCTACTTTGGGAAGCAAAAATATGGAAGCCTACGCAGAGCAGCCCATACTTCAGCATGATCCTGGGGAAGCCATTATGCCACTGTGAATATCCTTCTGCCAGCGGCGCAGCTGGGAAGGATTTGACCCAGCAGAGCATCAACATAATGCAGTGAGCCGCCCTTCGCTTCTAGTTACATTTTTATCAGACCCTTCGCTTGTTGTTACATTTTTAGTCACGCCCTTGCTTGTTAGAATGTTGTGCTATTCCGTAGCAAAGCGTACAGCCAGACCAACGACCATGGAAATTTGTCAGAGGTATGCAGGCCCTTGTTGTGTGTTTGTTAGTTTACTATTTTGAACATGTGGTGGTACTACAGACGATGGAGATCTGTCTGTCACTGAATTACAAGACCTGTGTGAAATGTGAAAACGATTCCGGTGATGCTCGATTGCCCTTGCTTTTTTCCTGTTTGGAACTGACCATCTCGGTTCCTCATTGGAAGGACATTGTTATCCGTGATCTTTTGCTTGTGTACGTCCGTTGATTGGCTGCCTCTTCCAGTGATCCATCTGCTGATGTTTTGTATTTTCTTCAGTTGATGTGAGCACATAACGGTCCAGTCAGGTGTCATCGGCGCTGATCTATTTGCGCGTGCGACGTATCGGCATGTTGACACTTGACACCGCGCCATGGAACCACGAGTCCGTTCCGTCCCTGGCTGTGCGGCGGCATCAGGTCGAATGGATAGAACCCGGTAGCCGGTGCCACTGCCGGGTGCGCGCCACGGGAGTGGATAATCCACGCACGCGCGTGAGTAGGGCTCGTAGCAAATCTTCAGATAGAGATGGAACTTTCTTTTTTTGGAAAGTTTTACATTCCACAAACTTTCTGAAAATGGAAAGTTTTCTCCAAACTTTTTAGAAAACTAAAATCGGGTAAAGTTTTATAGAAAGTTTCGTTGAAAGTTAGATCGAAAAAATTTCATAGAAAAGTTTCATCAAAACTTTGCGAACCAAACTTCGATCCAAACTTTGAATCACAAACTCAACTGAAAAGTTTCATAAAAAAAGTTTCGTCTTCGAGAGTTTCTATTTTAGAAAAGTTTTTTTACAAAACTTTCAAAACAAAATTGCTAGTGAAAACTTTTAAACAAACTTCGATTCAAAACTTCTCATCGAAACTTATAAGCAGAAACTTTGGGTCAAAACTTCTAAGAAAACTTTGAAATAAAAATTTTCGCAAAAAAGTTTCGAAGTATGAACAAAATGTACGAAACCGAAGATTGACACAACTTTGAAAATAAAGTTTGAAGAAAAGTTTTGAACCAAAGTTTGAAATCAAAGTTTTGTCGAGAAAAAGTTTCAAATCAAAGTTTTATGAAAAAGTTTAAATCAAAACTTAAGTCAAACATTGTGTCTGAAGCGATTTGCGCGGTGTGCTGCGAGCGCACGGCCGCGTATAAGGATTCCCGGCGCGGCACTGGGCATCGAGATCCACCGGCATGTTCGATGGATGAGCCTTCTTCCTACCTTTAACCGTGGGCGCGTGCAGCGTGCTGGGACCTGGTGGCCATCGTAGTCGCAGCGGGTGGGGGAAGCAGACCGACGGGCACCGATCTCCTGTGGGCACGAGTTTGTTGCCATGTGCCAGTGTCTACAGACTGATGGCGCCACGACGCGGACAAATGGGCACCAGTGCGCGGCGGGACGGAGCGGGTGGCTTTCGTGCCTTCTTGTCGTTGATCTTGATCAACAGATCTGTCGTTGATCTTGATCAACAGATCTGGACGATGCCTAAAAAGACTTATCTGGCCGATAACCACATAGCGATGATGAAAGTGAAGCGAAAGCTTAGCTAGTTCCACAAATCAAAATGGCACAATTCATTTGGACTCGCATCAAGGTCAGGCACTAGTCCATGTGCGGTGCACAACAATTTTGTAACTCCGGCGTGCAGCATGCCGTTTTGATTTTAAATAATATGAATATAATCCAAATTACATGATAAAGGCAAATTATGATTAATAAATGCTGCAGAGACATTCACGAGTATGTCGCCTTGTCAAATTCAACAGATTAAATCAATCGCAAAAGAAAAGTTCAACAGATTAAATCTGATTTTACCATATTCATAATATATAGACATAATTAATTGAATTCATGTACAGACACAAGAATACAGTTGCAAAGAAACACAACCCAGGCGCTAGTTTTCGTAGAACTATGCCATAGACATTAGCAAGCAGCAGTTTTATACCAAGTCACATCCTTAACCGAGTTTTCACAATCCACGCATCACAATTACACCATAATTTGTAGCTTTCCTCCTCTACAAAAACCAATCGCAATTGAATTGCAATAGCTACTCCCACAGAAAGGGAACGAAGCCGAGAATGCCACGTAACAGGATGTGTTACCTCACCGAATACAGGTGGGCAAGGTGAATCCATGGCATACAAAGACGAGCACGACATATATTATTACCAGGAGAAGAAGTATCAATGCAGCCCTGCAGAAACAGAATAATAATACATAAGATGCATAATGCACAAAAGTAAGCTCAAAAGGCTAGTAGATACATATCATTGTTGGAAGCTTTACAGTACAAGGAGAACCATGCTTGGAATATCATTGAGCACATGGCTACATGCACTCCCCACATATAGGTTACAAATTGGTTTAAAACATATTGATAACAACAGGCATCCAAAGTGCAGGTCATAATTTTGTGTAACCACTATCTCCATCCATGAGTTTCTTAGGTTTACTTTAACATGAAAACAAATCTTATTTTCATCATTGTTGCTCAAAGTACTGAAACAGAACCAACAAGTACATTGATGTATATATTTTCCAAAACTATAATAGGAAGAACTAAAAAACAAATTCTGCTATACTGATGAATGGCCTAGTCTGTATGGATTCATTAGAAATGAAATTTAAAAATAAAATTGATGCCCCTTATTAGTTGTTCATACATCATGAAGTTCCACTCATTTTCTACTTCATGATACTTTGGTAGAAACAGCTTAGTGAATTATGTTGAGAAACTATGGCTGTGGTGAAATTTTAAGATGCATAACAGAACCAAATCCATATTGAATGCAAAAGTTCAGTGCAACACATTTCATGAACAAGAACCGGACATGGTACTCATGGAAATGAACTGAAAGGAAAAACAGAAACGCAGACAGAAAAATATGGAAATAATATACTGTTAGTAGGAAAGGCATACGTGAGTTTAACATTTCTCCACCAAACAGTGTTTCTGAAGCGACGAGCTTGTCGCTTAAATCTAACTGTATTTCCTTGCATATTTGCAGTCTTGTCAACCAGCAGCTCCAATCGATCACCTCTTTCAAGGACTTTATCGATGTTATCAATCATAACACTACGAACCTGCAAGTTGATGGTGAAAATGTAAGCATGTTTCCATTTGCTAGAGCGTTCTCAGAAATACCATATATCTATGACTGACTTCTTGGCTTTCCATCTATTACTGCTGAAATAACGGGAAATTGAAATAAAGGTTCCAGTTCAAGTACTGTCCACATGATTGTTGTTTCACTTCAGGTTTATAAGACTGACAAACACACCATCCATTCAATATAACACTAATAGATACGCATTAACTGGGAAAATTCACCATAAGGGTTCAAAAACCTTCACAAGGGAACTAAAATAAACCAAATACAGTACCTGACTTATTTCGCCTCTCATGCGATTAATTCTGTCGGCGTTAGGGTCATTTGAATAATAGTCCATCTGCTGACTTAGGACCCTCGAGAACTCATCGTTCATCGCATAGGCAAGTGCTGTCAGAGCAGCACGGCCATATGTCTTGATAAACCTTCCATGAATATCCTCCAAAAATGCAAAGGGGATTCGTCCTGTGACAAAACAAGAAGCTAGTAAGATAATTGTTACGCATCCAGAAAAATAAATAGCAAGCCCAAGGTGACAACAAACCCATGGCATTAACTTCATACTTTTAATCTGAAGTTGTACAAACCAGACATTGTACATCATATTGCAAGCTTTCAACAGAATAAGAAGATATTCAGACATACCAAGACAGCAAAATTGCTAGTCATCTTTGTTTTCCATATATAACTACTCAGTTAACTTATAATGCGCACAGAACCAACAGTCGGTGTTATATAAGAATTAGTGGAGTAACTAGCAGTTTAGCACTTTCAACGCAAATAATGCATTTGATCCCAAAGTCAACAGCTGCGGAGCTAGCGTGACCAATCTAAAACTCCAAAAACTCAACCTATGCTTCCAGCCCATCAATTCTAAACCGCCATTTGGCAGATGACTGAAACTGAATCCAAACTCACTCCTCAGTTTGTCCCGATCTACCAATCCCCTGAGGTCACCCTGTAGCAGATGGAGGCGCACACGTCGCGACAGAACTTCCAATCACTCCCCCGGATCTCCGAAATTCTGCCCGCCTATGGCGACCAACCACGTACTCCCGCCTCGCCACGAACCCCCGCGGCTAGCCAGTCGAGTTCGAAGCAGAGCAATCCGTCGACGGGATCGGCACAACACAACAGAACAGGACACCGGGATGGATGGGAGTACTTACGTCCGGCAGCGTCGTCGGCCATGCAGAGCGCGGTGATTCCGTCGGTGCGCTTGGCGTGGAAGACGTATCGGTCCTGCGTGTAGGAGACGTGGCTGTCGGCGCCGCCGTCGGGGAGGCGCTCGAGAACCTGGCGCGCGACGGCGCCGGCGTTGGTCGCCGCGGCGCTGTGCTCCGCCAGCACCACCGTGCCTCGCGCCACCAGCGCGTACAGGATCGCCATCCCGCCGTCTCCTCCGCCTCCGCCTCGGCTGGCCTCCGCCGTGTGGACTCGGCAGGGGAGAGAGAGAGGGGAGGAAGAAAAGGAAGGGAGGTGGGACAGGTTGTGATGGACGGAACCAGAGCTGGCTCGCTACTTGGTGGGGCCCGGTATCTCGTTGTTTGATTGAGCGCGGCGCGTGCGTGTACAGCTGAGCTGTGCTGTGTTTGGGCGCGGCGGGCCGGCGGGGTGGGTTCTGGTTGGTTGGTCGGTTGGGTTGGTTTTTCTCTCGTTTTCGAAACGGGTTGCGTTGGGTTCGTGGTCAGTCTGGTGACGAGAGCGGCCGCTTTTCTCGAGGACCGAGCTGGAGTTCGGGTTCGGGCTCGTCGTCTATAGTGCTGTTGACTCGTGTTCGGTTCAGGTTCCGTTTGGGATTGTTGCGACCGTGTGCTGTTGACCGGAGATGGAGTAGTCGTCGGCGCCCCGGTACTGCCGCATCAACGGGCTCAGTCTCCATCTTGATTCTTGAGTCTTTTGACATGGACGAGTCTCGCTATTCGTGCAACCTGGCAGATTTCGGCATCAGGCTGTTTAAACGCAGCGATGGTAAACTTGCAAGATGTTAGCACGATCTCATCTATTTTTCAAATTCTATATAAATATCTACCTACACTATGATTAGCTATAATCATCAAGGCTGGCCATGAGAAATCTTATATTGCGTCCTTTCGATTTCAAAAGAAATTTCACTTTTTTACTCAAGTTGCTAAGGTGAAAAAAGATGATTTGTACTGTGGCTGATCAGTTAAGATTTTTACTAAGTACGATTTTTACTCAAGAGCAAAAGCTGACGTCCTTTTTAGAACAAAAGAAAAACATAAGGATTTTTCGTATCCTCTTGTAAGAGCACCTCCAACAGCCTAGCAAAAACAAAATCTAAATTTACTTATTTAGCTAGGCTCTAAAATAGAAAGCACTAAAAAACTACAATGAAAACCAACAGCCTAGCAAAAACTAATTCTATATCTAGCCACGTCACTTGGTGGATCCCATTATTGTTACTCAGGCCCAACAGACAACCAATAATCAATAGCTGGGCCACCGCTTGCCGCACGATCGCTTCGTCCGCGAGTGAACGAGAGGAGTCGACGCCGCGGGCCATTGCCTACCGTGCAATCGATTCATCCTCGACTGACCGAATCATCGTCCTGCCGCGATCGTTACGATCCGTGTTGATCGAATCGCTTCATCCGCGAGTGACCGAGTCCTCGACTCGTCGCGATAGCTGCGATCGGTGTTGATCGAAGGAGCGGCGCGGTGCGTGAAGGAGTCGCCCCCGGCAGTCGATTGACTTTCACGCGTGCACGACTTGACGTCGGAAGCCGTTCGCTTTCCTTCAACGTCCAGCATCCGTCTATCAAAAGGAGCGGCGCGCCAGGACTAGTCATCTGCTCGCCGCAATCGCGCGGGATCGGGGCGAGGGAGCAGCTTGGCGAGCTGGGACGCCTCGCCATGGATGGCTCGCGAAGAATACGGGAAGGCATATGACTCTATTTTAGCTTTTGTTGTACCGAGTCTGTTGGAGGAGTTTGTTTGGAAATAAAAGCTATATGTAGAATAAAATAGGGATTTGGCTAGGCTGTTGGAGATGCTCTAAAGTAGCCTCAATAGCTGTGAAACAGAAGCAAAAAAGCAGAATCAGAGAGTAGATTGGATCTCAAATGCAGAAACAAATCATCCTATCTCGCCTCGCAGCAGCGTGCGCGAACTGAAATCGAAGGGAGTGACTTTGGTTCCGTATGTGGCAGGGATGAATCGATCCACCTATGCCAAGATGCAGAACACGCGGGCAAGGACGATGACCGTGAAAAGCGAGCTTGGCGACGGCGACGCGCCTGATTCTGACTGGACGCCACCGTTGTCCCGGAGGTTCCAGCTCAGAGCAGTGGCTGCCGGGAAGAAGAGGGGGCTGGCGGAGGAGAGAACGCAGAGCACGATGGGCTGCGTCGCTGCTCTGAGCTGACGAACGCTCGTGGCTCGGTGTCCGGCGCGTGCGCGTCGAGCCCGCCCGGTTTTCCCGTGCGCCCAGGTCTCCACACAAGCCACAGCTCATGCTACATGGCGGCGGCGACATGGCGGGCGGGAGGAGTCGCGGCGTCTGTCGGTGCTAGGCGTCGTCACGCCGTCGAGGGAGAACGCGTTCGCGGCGGCGAAGCCCGCCGACGTCATCGAGTCGACCTACACGTACACGGCCGTCCTCCAGGCTTGGCAGTCCATGCCAGTTCACGGTCACCATTAGTGAACGCCCCTGCTGACCAATCTTGTGGCATCACGTGACGCAGGCTGCGAACTGCGCGTCGTTCTCGCTGGACCACGCGCGGCGGCTCCGCGGCGAGCTGGAGGAAGTGAGGATCGAGCTCGCCGACGGGAAGAGGTCGGCGGCGGCGGTGAAGGAGTTCCTGGGGTCCGAGGATCACCAGCGCCGGTTGGAGGAGGAGTACTAGCGCGGCGCCAAGGACATCAAGCGCGTCGCGCTCGCGCTCAGAGACACGTCTTCCTCTCCCTACGCAACGGAGCTGTACACTACTGCTCCTGCAGTGAGTGGGTAACGGCAGCGGTCGTTCCCGAGAAACAGATGTAAAACTCAGAATAACGAAGTTCTGGGTAATTTCTTCTCGAGGGTGTTAAACTGTATCCATGCACATTCTCGCCAATGCTTTGTGGTTGCACTCGATTCCGGAGGAGATATATATGACCTTCGCTTTTAGTGCAACTTTTTTTAGATGAAAGGCTTATCGCCCTGCTTTACTTAAAGCAACATATTACATGAGTTGCCGGGGTTGCCGGTTTACCAAATAAAGCACACACGCAAGATAATTCTACCACATCGACCATCGAAAACCTGCTTATTACAAAAGTGTTCTTGGACATCCAGCTAGACCACTACAAGCATACAGACTTCCAACAACAATTTAAAGCTAAACCTCACATTCTCTGCCCCCCAACATCACGGTTCTTCCTCCAGCCTTCATCTACCCTACACCTTCTTTCGGATGCTCCATTTCCTGTAGTTTAGAAGCAGCCCGTAGGATCCATTCTCTGTTTTTTCCAGAGCTGAGTGCACTCCATTTCTGCAACAACATCACAACTCTGTGTATTAGCATTTCAGGTTTGTTTTTAATAGTGCAACTTTTCTGTCCTAATAGTACTTAGTACTAGTATGTGTCCGCTTCAAATGTGTCATCGTCAGGCACAAACACCATGGTGCAGTTTTAGGTTCTAGTGCATATACCATATCTCTGATTCTACAAGCATAACACAGTTTTGTTCTAGATTACCATCGTGGAAGTTGCGTTGATAGATAAAACCATCAACCCATGTTTTTGAAATGCATGAAACCAATTGATTCGATGGAATATGTCAGCGATAATTTGTCTTTATTCCACGAGTACCTCTCCCCGTCCTACAACCGATTGAAACTAATTAAAACTAAGACTCAGCAAACCGACTTATCTAAACAATCTCTAACTAACCAGGCAAGCAATGCTCCTTGCGGCCTAAAGTTCTGCGGCAGGAGGCTTGTTCCTCCCGGCCCTGCATCACAGAAAACTAACCAGGCAAGCAATGCTCCTTGTTGCGGCCTAAAGTTCTGCGGCAGGAGGCTTGTTCCTCCTGGCCCTGCATCACAGAAAAACTTGAAGTCCACTGTGCAACTGCTATCAGCCTGGTGGTGCAGGACAGTGATGCAGTTGTTATTGGCCTGCTGGGCACATGGAAACAAATATAATAATGGACTGGATCAGCAAATTTCGGTTTAGAGGAAAATGCTCATTCTTCCAAATCTTTGGACCAGCCATTTAATCGTGGTTACGCAGGAAGTATAGAGACAAAGAGTCACTGACATTACTACAAATACGAAGTAATGGAATCATATCAAAACATACATCATCAGACAGCAATAGAATTTCAAGTTGTTCATTACTGCATTCAAATTTATCTGATTCATGGAAGCTGAGTTGATGGATAAAGCCATCAACCCATGTTTTTTAAATGCATAAAACCAATTGATTCGATGAAATATGTCAGCAGGTTACTAATTAAGAGGTTTTGGCGAGAATTTGCCTTTATTCAACTAGTACCTCTCCCCATACTAGAACCGCTCTCCCCATACTAGAACCGATTAAAACCAATTAAACTAAGACTCAGCAAACCGACTTATCTAAACAATCTCTAACTGAGCAACCAGGCAAGCAATGCTCCTTGCCTGATCTGAAGCTACAGCGCAATGGGAGCATGCAGGGACTCATGAAAGTGGTTTATACCAAGTTGTAAACGAGTAGTCAATCACCTGATCAATAGAAGCTACAAACCCATGCAGAAGCTGGTTGCAATGGTTGAAAACTTGAAGTGCAACCTAGAACCAACCGTGCAACTGCTATCAGTCTGGTGCTGCAGGACAGTAATGCAATTGTTTTTTTTCGAAAGTTCCGAGACATTGTCCGGCTTATATTAATAAGAAGAAATAGAGGTTACATGCGCAAGTTGCGCAATTGTACAACATCCTTGCAAGGTCAGACCGACCAGCAAGGCAAAATAAAAGAAAGCGACTACTCGCGGTTTGGAAAAACACCAAGCGCCGTGACATGTTTAGCCCCTGCATTGCTCCAGTTGTTCGCTTCTTCCTGTACTTGGCGAAGTAGAGTCGTTGCCGTTTTTTCCTCTTGCTTGAAGACACGATTATTACGCTCTTTCCATATCGTCCATATGACCAGGAGTACCATGGATTGGATCCCCTTCTGTTGTGCTTGCCCAGTCTGCATTTTCAATTTGAGTAGCCAGTCCTGGATGCTATTAGTGGCCTGCCAAGATGTGGCTTGAAGGTATGGCGCTCCTAGCCATTGTGCCACTAGGGTCCAGAGTTGGCCGACTGAGGGGCACTCTAGAAACAGGTGTTGCGGCGTTTCCAAGTTTCTGATACAAAACGGGCAGAAGTACTGATTTTCCCATCCGCGTCGCTGTAGGCGATCCGCCGTCCAAATCCGGTGTTGCAGGAGAAGCCAGGTAAAAACTTTTACGCGTGGCGGTGCCCATGCGGACCAGATGAGCTGTGGGAAGAGAGAAGTGGTGGCGCCCCGGAATTGTATTTCGTATGCTGACTTGGCTGTGTACTCACCGTGGTTCGTGGGCGTCCAGATGATGGTATCCGTCTGGTCAGTTTGTAAGTTGACGCCCTGCTCCTCAATTAGTAATGCAATTGTTATTGGCTTGCTGCGCACATGGAAACAAATGCAATAATCGACTGGATCATCAAATTTCGGTATAGAGGAAAAGGCTCATTCTTCCAAATCTGTGGACCAGCGATTTAATAGTGGTTATGCAAGAAGTATAGAGTCACTGACATTACTACAAATACGAAGTACATCATCAGACGGCAATAGAATTTCAAGTTGTTCATTGCTGCATTCAAATTCATCTAGTAAGTGAATCCATATGACATACTCAAAGAAGTTAATAGAACACTACAAATGTTTACCTTGGTGATCAAGTAATGTATCACCCATATGTTGCTTCAATGGTAAGGCCAAATCGACCAGCATGGACTGAGAACTGTTCCAGCATTTTAGAATTTGCAGCAGTGTGAAGAAACCATACCTACAGAAACAGAACAGGCTAATGGCAAATGGTACTCACTTGGGTTAAGTGTGTGTAAGACGAGGAATCTTCACAAAGTCTGGTGCCATTACACGCAGCAGAAATTGCAATATGGTGATCAAACTAGCTTGTTTTAATTAATAACATGAAAATCACCAGTAGCAAGGTGTGACTTGTGATTAAAACTACATAAGAATTGTGATTTTTAACAATAACATGGGAGTCACTACAATACCAAGACGATCATTACACCATAGGAATGGGCAGACACATGCGGATCACAAACGGATAATACTCCAATTTAGCTTTGGGAAGATGGATCTTGCACATAGACACAGATTAATTTACACATTATTAGCCCCCTTTGCTTCCTGTTCTAAATGTCTTCTTCGCTTTTACCCTTGACCTCCAACTCATTGCCCTCCTCATCGTCGGTAAAGACCTCCTTATAGTCATCAGCAAAGCCCCTGTCAAGGAACTGATCAATGAGGACCTGCCTGTACTCCATCGTCTTGTCAGATATAGCTGTCGTCTGAGCATATTCCTCTTGGAATTCCAGAGGCCAGTCGCCCAGCTCCTCCACGGGGAAGCTACCGTAAGCCTTCCAGGGATTCTCCATATAGAATTTGATGAGTCCCTCCGGCAGCCTAGTCTTGACCACCTTCCTCTTCTTTCCGGCCCGCTTAGCCGACAGGGGCCCGAAACGGGGCTGAGGAGGAGCGCCGCCAGCAGACACTGGATCGCATGGGGACGGAGCAGCCCCAGCCAACAGAAGCTGGGAAGGGTTGCACGGTGACGGACTAGCCGCTGCTGACTGGGCTTGCTTCATCAGCCTGCTATCCCGGCGATCCATGAGATCGTACAGCTCCCTCTTCAGCTTCAGGATCTGCTCCTCCTCGCTCGCTTCCTTCATCTTTATCAACCGCTGCGATCTCCTCCTGACGTCCCCACGGTCACCGCACACCATCGCCAGCGATCGAGTCCCAACCTTCCTCTCGAAACGGACCGAGCTCTTTGGACAAGGAAGGAGAGAGGAACCCAGATATAGCCCTGCAACTACCGGCAACCCTAGTCCCACTCCTTATCGGATCCAAATGGGCCAGGCCTCATTTACCTAGTGTTTAGACAGGTCGGCTACAGGCCCACTTTCTGGATCGTGGGTCGGGAATTTGGTGAGCCACAAATCACTTCCGTTTGTTAGTGAGCTCCTGCTGGTACTAGTCACCGTCACCGTTGCGCAGAGTTTTTCTTTTTCTTCTTCTATTACTGGCCTATAGGGACGAAAGAAACAATCGGAAATGATACTAACAGAAATGAATACGGCGTCAGTATTACGAAAATATCGGAATTGAAATTATTACGATTAAAATAGGCGGTATCAATCACAAATCGATACACAATCGAAAATATGATCCCAAGGTGTCGTAGCGATAAAACATATGTTGTAATAATTGAGTATGTATGCTAATATAATGATGTGTCTAAATATAAATAAAAAGTGGTTCCAAAATTTCAATCTGCCTTTCCTTGCTTTCTAGAAGTTAATTGGGGCAATTGCATCGGAGGACCTCTTTTTGAGTCTAATGTTAAAAACGGACCTCTTTTCTCATGTTTGCAAGATTGGGCCTCTTTTTTCAAACTGAACCAGCCGTTAGCCCTTCATTTCCACTTCCGTTTGCATGGGTTGTTTATTGGAATAAAAAAATAGAAAACAAATAGAGAGTGACTAAAATACCCTCACCTTCCCAAATGAACTCATCTCGGAAAATCACTCCAATGCCGGACACGACACCCTAACCCTAGCCACCTACGGATGCGAGCGCGGGCTTGAGCGAGGACGGCGCGCGGGCTGGAGCGAGACGCGGCGCGACGACTAGGCAGCTACGCGAGCGCGCGCGGCGGCGCGGCGCGAGCGCGTGCGTGCGCGCGGCGAGCACGTGCGGGCGGCGCGAGCGCAGCGAGCGTGCGCGCGGCGAGCACGTGCGGGCGAGCGCAGGCGCGAGCGTGCGCGCGGCGAGCGCAGCGCGAGCGTGCGCGAGGCCGAGCGCGTGCGGGCGGGCGAGCGCGCTGCGCGGGCGGCCGAGCGCGCGCGAGCGGCGGCCGTGCGTGCGCGAGCGCGAGCGCGGGTGGGAGCGGGCGGGCATTGCGCGGGCGCGTGCAGGAGCGGGCGGCCGTGTGCGCGCGGGCGCGGACGCGGGCACGGTCGTGCGCGCGGTCGGGAGCGGCAGGAGCGCGGCCGTGCGCGGACGGACTAGGCCGGAGGGACGAGCGTCGCGCGGCAGGATCATAATGGATCGAACGCTTCAATTGTTCGGTATAAATTGATCCAAAATCCTTTCTTCTTCACTGCTTGTTGAGTTGGATATGACAAGAGGAAGGGGAAGAAGTGGAGCTACTGGAGGAAGACTTGGTGCATGGTTTGGTGTTTGAATGTGTTGTTTTAGTATTCAGTTCAATATGTAATGGCGACCTATTATTTTGTGCTTTTGGAAGACTTGTAATGTGATGACATGGTTATGACATCTATGCTTGAGACTTACAGTAAGTCTATTTATGTGTGAGCCTTTAGCTTGCATGCTACCTATATAATTTGTTCATTGTTGCTTATTGCTCAATTTTGGTCAAAATAGAGATGAAATGTTGTCAACATAAATATGGAGTGTTGTTGACATGCTATCAAAAGTGAAGCAAAATTATTTTAGATTTTTTAAATCGTGCATATTCGAATTTGTTCAAATTGTAAGATAATTTATTTGAAATGAGAGAAGGACATTTTCAAAAAACAGAGAATTCAATGTTGTCCAAAAAACTAGGGTAAATTTGCAAAGCCATTTACAAATCAGGTCTATTCTTGTAAGGGCATAATCGTCTTTTTACGTTGGATTTAACACCGTTAAATCTTCCAAACGGAATGAGGGCTGATGGTTGGTTCAGTTTGAAAAAAGAGGTCCAATCTTGCAAACATGAGAAAAGAGATCCATTTTTGACATTGGACTCAAAAAGAGGTCCTCTGATGCAATTGCCCCAAGTTAATTAAGGTATAATGTTTTAAGAAAGCAAGATTACACGTATAGATGGAAAAGAGGCCTACAAATTGAAAGGAAGCAAGATTTTTGCACCAAAAATTACTATTTGTTTGAGATCAGTATTAATACTTGCCATTTGAAGTGATTATTAATCAGTAAAATATGGAAATACGGAAATTATCTGCGGTAAGTTTTGCATTAAATCCAAAATTTGCAGAAACATCGAAAGAGTGCAAAATTGTTTTCATTACCACTTCCATGAATTACTACCACTTTCATTTCCATTTCTTTGAAATATCATTTCCACATGTTGCGGTCGACAAAACTAGAAAACGAGCCTCGATTAACCGATAATTATCAGTTTTGCTTTCATCCCTACTAGCGTATAAAATTCTAATAAAATAAATAATGTGGAAATTGTTCTACTCAGTTTTGTGCAAAAAAGGCAATAAATCTATAAGGTGAAACATGAAGCGAAAAAAATAAGAATAGCAGAGAGCCGAGATATCGATTATATTTTGCAAATATGATTAATTAGTTTAATCTGTTGGCACAAGCAACATAAATAACACAACAAATTTATTATAATATGGGATGAATAGTAACCATCTGAAAAGATTTTATTTGAGGAAAAACATAGGATTGAATCATTAACCGTGTCAACCTAGAATCAAGAAAACACTGAATTTATCATTTGCAACCTATCATGCCCTTTTAATAGTGGTATATCAAAGCAGCTCGCACCTGCAGTCCGAGTTGTCGAGCTCCAAAATCCATCGCCTTTGTGCTATTGTTTCCACGATTTTGGCACTTAGAAAAGCAACAGTGAGAATGTAATCTCTTTTGAGTCCTGTGCCTCTCCCCTGCAAGGAACTTCACCAAGTCGATGCACTAGCTCTTAACACTGCAAATCCTGCATTGATCATTGCTTACTGTCTAATAAATAGGAACATTGCTATATAAATTGATGAAGTACTTAAACCATGCCTGCGTTCAACATCATCTATGATCTTTTTAAATGAGTCATCATCTATGATCTTTTTAAATGAGTCAGAGAGTAACTCGGCAGAATCTTCACCATCGATGTCTGGCACATCACTCTTCTCTAGTGGTTTCTTGTATCCGGTAGCAAAGACAGGGTTCATCCAGGAGAATGTGACTGATTCTAGAAGACTTGCTCTTCCATATGGACATGGCCTTTTGGCTTCTTCATGCTGTCCTACAGAGGAACTCAGTAGTGTCTCTGTCATGCTGTTATCTGTCAAAGTGATTCCTGTTTTCCCTCTGGCTGAAAGTACAAACAGATAAGTGCAAATAACAAGCATGAATAGATTGATCCATTCTTCAAAACCCACATATTGCTCACGTGACAAAATTGACCTAAAATCAAATACCACCACGGTAATTGACTGCAGAAAGCTGAATATCCACCAGCCCGAATTATCAGTGGAACTTTTGCAGATTTTATTTTCTGAAAACTGAATACTTCTAAGGACAGTATTATCCAGGATAGCACCTGTAAACCTTCATTAAGAACAAAAGGTGGATGTTTGCAGTAACAAATTCTTTCATGTAACTGTGGAAACAGTGCCCTGAGAACATAACTCAGCTAATATAAGCAGGCAACAAACTTTGCTTGCTTGATATGAGATACCCAGCTTTATGTCTGCACTATATTGTTCCTGATATGGATGCTTATTGGTTTCAGGAGCTGCAGTCCTTAATCTCTGTCTCCACCTTTTTATTTTCTTGAAGAGAATTTGAGCCAATATGCTTGTGATGAGTATCAGTTGTATCAAAGCAAAAGAACCCGTCCAGAAGCAAGGTGAATATAGCTCCGGCCATTCTTGTAAATACTCTAATGTAGTGGAATCTTTAATAATATAATGCGGATTTGGCGTTAAAATTCTATCACAGAATGGTTTCCTGAATTATCATTTTCCTCTTACAATGTAGATGATCTTGCAGCTACGATTATGCCATAAGTTCCCCAACGGCAGAGCTTCAGCTTGTTATGTCAAATAAATTGTTCTATCAGCTAACCAGTGACAGATGAAAAATGACTTGGCAGGTCAAATTGTTGAAAAAAATGGATCAACATTGATGGGCCATGTTTTGGGAAGCTTATGTTTTGATTGGCTAACACATCTGCTGTGATTCAGTGAAGATAAATTATGTGAAGCCCTTTCATGAAAGCCTTTTATAAATCTTGTCTGTCTGGTAATTCAAGCATAATTGATTTTGGGATTAGAGATGGTCTCGTTCAGGTTCATTCTTTTATACTCATATCCAGATTAAATAGCCTATGCATTTTTTACATATTTCTTTTTTTCCCCTTTTGGAACACTCTTCTGTATAACAAGCTGACACCTGGTACAGTAGTGACATGAACTATAAAGAGCCTAAATCTTTCAAGCTGACCGTCTCCTTTACCTTAATGATTTAGAGATGGTGTTATCTGAAAGTAGATGGAAGAAGTTACAGGAGTATTCTTGGTGTGCTAATGGGTGCAAAAATGTCATGGGTATAGGGATGAAGATAGAAACCTAATCACAACCATGACATGACAGTTGTCATCCCAGTTTGCTATGTCCCCTCAGTTCAAAATCATAGGCTAATGCTTGCAGCTGTTAGAGAAAATTAAAACTCACAGAATGTTTTATTTTTCACATTTGTAAATGAAATATGTTTCAAGAGACAACGAATGGCAAGAGGTATCTAAAGTATGAACTTTAGTTCCCTACTTCCATGGTTATTAAGCAGGCAACAAGCTTTGCTTGCTTGATATGAGATACCCAGCTTTATGTCTGCACCATTTTGTTCCTGATATGGATGCCTATTGGTTTCAGGAGCTGCAGTCCTTAATCTCCATCTCCACCTTTTTACTTTCTTGGAGAGAATTTTAGCCAATATGCCCGTGAAGAATATCAGTTGTATCAAAGCAAAAGAACCCATCCGGAAGCAAGGTGAATATAGCTCCGGTCATTCTTGTTTATTCCTGAATTATCATATCAAAACATACATCATCAGAAGGCAATAGAATTTCAAGTTGTTCGTACTGCATTCAAATTCATCTGGTAAATAAATCCACATGATATACTCAAAGAAGTTTAACACTACCAATGTTTACCTTGGTGATCAAATGATGGATATAACTCTCACCCATATGTCGCTTGATTGGTAAGGCCAAATCGACCGGCATGGACTGAGAACTGTTTCAGCATATTAGAATTTGACAGTGTGAACCATACCTACAGAAACAGAACAGCCTCTTGGCCAATGGTACTCACTTGGGACCAGGAATCTCCACAAAGCCTGGTGCCGTTACACATAGCAGCAATTGCAATATGTTGATCAAACTAGCTAGTTTTAATTAATAACATGAGAATCACTAGTAGTAATGTGTGAAATGTGATTAAACGACATAGGAATCATGATTAACAGTAACATGGGTGTCACTACAATACAGACACTTGCAGATCACAAACGGGTAATACTCTAACTTAGCTTTGAGTAACTGGATCTCTTGCAAAATAATTTACAACTTATTAACCTCCTTTGCTTCCTGTTCTAAATGTCCTCCTCCTTTTGGTCCTTGACCTCCTACTCATTGCCCTCCACATCGTCGGTAAAGACTTCCTTATAGTCATCCGCAAAGCCCCTGTCAAGGAACTGATCGATGAGGACCTGCCTGTACTCCATCGTCTTGTCAGATATAGCTTTCGTCTGAGCATATTCCTCTTGGAATTCCAGAGGCCAGTCGCCCAGCTCCTCCACAGGGAAGCCATCGTAAGCCTTCCAGGGATTCTCCATATAGAATTTGATTTGTCCCTCCGGCAGCCTAGTCTTGACCACCTTCCTCTTCTTTCCGGCCCGCTTAGCCGACAGAGGCCTGAAACGACCGCATGGGGACGGAGGAGCCCCACTCGAGACTGGCAGCGGCGACGGAGTAGGCCCAGCCGACGGAAGCTGGGAAGGGTTGCACGGCGTCGGAGTAGCCGCTGCTGACAGGACGCGCTTCATCAACCTGCTACACCGGCGGCGATCTCTGAGATCCTCCAGCTCCCTCTTCAGCTTCAGGATCTGCTCCTCCTCGCTCGCTTCCTTCATCTTTATCAACCGTTGCGATCTCCTCCGCAGGTCCCCACGATCACCGCGCACCATCGCCAGCTATTGAGCCCCAATCCCCCAACTTCTCCCTCTCGAAACGGACCGAGCACTTTGGACACGGAAGAAGAGAGGAGCCCAGATATAGCCAACGACCGGCAACCCTAGTCCCTGTCGGATCCAAATGGGCCAGGCCTAATTTACCCAGTGTTTACAGAGGTCGCCTACAGGCCCACTTTCTGGATCGTGGGTCGGGGCTTTGGTGAGCCACAAATCACTTCCGTTTGTCAGTGGGCTTCTGGTATTAGTCTCCGTGACGCAGAGTTTTCTTTTGTTCTTCTATATTACTGGCATATAATAAAATTATAAAATAAATAATGTGCGAGTTTTTTTTGCTCAATTTTGTGCAAAACAGGCAAGAAATCAATAAGGTAGAACATGGAGAAAAAAGTGATAATAACAGAGATATCTATTATATCTTGCAAATATGATTAGTTAGTTTAATCTGTTAGGAAAAAGCAACATAAATAATACAACAAATTTATTGTATTTTGAGGTAATACATAGATTGAATCATTAACGGTGTTAACCTAGAATCAAGATAACACAGAATTTATCATTGCAACCTATCATGCCTTGATGACACCAGCTTCTTCCACCAGCGCTCGTGCTCATTCGACCCCAGGAACTCGTGTAGTGTAGGAGGTGTGCTCAATATTGATTGACAGACAACACGCTTTCGACGAGGCCTTGTCTTTCCTGACACAACGAATTAATCGAACAGTAGTTGCACCAATTGATGGGCGCATTGCATTGCCTGTGCTGTCACGCTGTCCCTCCTTGCAAAAGAACCCCAGGAATCGGCTGCCGAATCGACCACTGCTATCGAGTTCGTGCTCACGCCAGATGCCTTGAATCGACCACTGGTATCGAGTTCGTGAACACGCCAGATGCCTTTCTCCCCATCCACCACCTCCTGCTCCATCCAGAGCATGACCGTTGTGCACGTTTTCGGGGTCAAGGGATGATACTGTTTCAGGAAGAAGGACGCGGCCGGCGCGCTCTTCACGGGGATGCCGCGCTTCAGCAAGGGGTGGTGGAGGGAGAGGTTCTTCTTCCTCGAGTCGTCGCGGGCGCCGTGGCTCTGCTCCGTGGTCTGGGGCGAGCGGCGAGCCGACGAGGAACGCCGTCGCGGAGCCCGGGCTCACCGACGCGGAGAAGGCCGTGGCGGCGAGGTTGCTGCGCGCGCGCGGCGCTGCCCCCGATTGATCTGCGGATTTACCTCATGAGGCCAACATCGCCGCCGCAACGACGATCTCTCCACCTTCCCGTCCCGCTACCGATTCCAAAAGGTGAATAATGTCGAACAGAATGATGCATGGTTGCAGGCACGCGAGTGGGTCTTGCAGAGCAAATGAATTGGTGTCGTGACGTGTATAGGGATGGATCCATATCCATCCACCTCTGCCAATATGCAGGCGGGGAAGACGGCCGTGCAGGAGCAGGTGGAGGAGGTAAGCGTGAAAAGCGAGCCCAGCGATGGCGACGCGCTTGGCTCTGACCGTGCGCCATCACCGTCTGGGAAGAATAAGAGGAAGCTTGCGGAGGAGAACACAGAGCACGATAGTCCGTCTCAGCCTCCTCTCACTCACATGGTCACATGAATCAAGTGACGAGGGCGAGGCTAAACAGAGAGTTGCTTACGTATTTCTATGGCTGCATTCAGCCCTAAAGATTCCTTTGCTGTTTATGACAAAAGTCGCTTGGTTAAGCTTGCTAGGTTTTACTCCAAGGATTTTTCTTCTATTGAAATAGACCATATGCCTTTTGCAACTGGATCATTTCATCAATGACATGTGTTTTTGGATGAACGGGCTAGAGAGGTACAAAATATTAGTACTTAGCTTTTCATTAAGTTTGTTGAAACAAAAAAGAATATGATGCTGTGTACAAGCTCCTCAATCTCAAGTTAGTGTTGGTTCTTCCCGTAGCAACCGCAAACCTTAAGAGTTTTCTCTTCAATGAATCATGCGAAAAAGAAGCTCGGGTATAAGATAGGAGATCGATATTTAAATGATTGTTTTGGTTACATTCATTCAGTGTGAATTTTTTGGGGTAAAAACATTATCCAACACTTTCAAACCATGAAGCAACGCAAAGTTGAATTGTATTTTACAAAATATTAAGTAAACTAACAATTAGTTCAGGTTGTGGATAATTTCTTTTTAAATTTAGTAACACTTGGCCGCCTCCTCGGGCCTGAGTCCCCCAACCCTCGACTCTTTCCCCGTTTTATACCCCACCACGTAATTACCTGCTACTGGTGAGCGTTAGACGAATAGTCAGTCTAGCACCATGGACACTGGTCTTGGACTTCGCTGCTCGCCCCCAGGCTTGGAAGGAGGTGTCGTTGATTTACCGATGAGCCAAGTGGCAGCGAGCCTCGACCGAAGCGGGCATGCTGACTCCGGTCACCTATCACTAGACAAAGATATCATGTAACAGGATGCGAAATGTAACACCGCCTTATTGATACCGGAGTTATCCAAAGACATAAATAGAAGAAGACGTAATCAGGTATAGGCATTAGTATTATATCTACTATATTTTTTGTTAGGTCGACGACCCATGTACAATGAGTGAGGGCGTGGCCCATTGGGCTAAGAATGTAACCAAACTATACTTGTTATAGTTGATGTTCTTACCGGCAAATAATTAAAAATTGTGGAAACAATTTTCTCTTCTCCTTTTTGCGGCTAAAACTGAGTGACGGAAGTCAGCGAGCAACGATATCCACCTCATGTCCCGCTCTCTCACCACCGGCGGCATAGGGATAGTCGCAGTTGGCATTAGAGATAGTAGATTTTGGACCGTGACATCAGATCTACGATCTTTCGTTCAATTTGTAATTCATTTAGGCAGGTTGCTTGAGATTGATTAAGACAATTTATTCACGGAGCTCGATTGTCTACAATTCCTTTGGAGGTTGAGTCGATTTGAGAAGCGATCACCACGACACCTAATAAGCAAGATCCTTCTGTACAGACACATTACATGTTGGACCGAATCACGGAGACACAACGAGAGGATGTGTGATGTACTTTCTTCGTCTAGAATGTAAGGTGACTTTCAGACTTTATGTTTTACCATTCGTCTTATTTAAATTATTTATACAAATGTAAAAATAAAAAAATCACACTTAAAATATATGTAAGACTAAATCAAATTATAATAAAATAAATACATATTTTATAAATTATTTGAATAATACAATTAGTCAAACATGATATCTTAGTCAATAAGAATGTGATTGGTTCATGTACCTGTCCAGCGTGGCTTGTATGCCGCAGTCGGGCCAGCCTCGATGCATGCAAGGCTGCATTGATTGATTAGTTGTTTGCATGCGGCAAGGCTAGACAGAGCAATTGATTGGTTGGTTGTTTAAATGCACCGCTCCTCTCATCTTATACAGCTTGTGAGCTCGCGCCAGCCAAGCTCGACAGAAACGAAGAAATTTTGTGCATGCGCGGAGCCTAGCTCCGGAGTCTATTTTGCATGCATGAAGCCTGGTTCAGATGCTCATGCGGGAATTTGCATACGATGATCCTGATTCTCTCATATGCAACCAATCAATCACACTTCACACCTAAATTACAGAGGTATTACCTCTGTTCGCATTGAAAGTGTCATTCTCGCTACTCGAAAAAGTTAAATCTTTTTAATTTTGATAAAAAATATATGATATATATATATATATATTGAATATAATTAGTATCATTAGATAGATAATTGAATCTACTTTCATAATCAACCTTTTTTGAAGATACAAATATTACTAATATTTTTTACAAATCTAGTCAAAGTTTTAAAAGTTTGACTGATACAGATACCATAGCGACACTTTCAATGCGACGGAGTGAGGGAGTACTGACTTCATAGAAACTGAGCCTGAACCTGTAGATGCAGGCTGCAGTAGCTATGCATAGGAATGACAGCAGTGAACAAGAATTGGGATATTGGCTGCCATGACATTACTCTACTCTACGGAGATTCCTTGCGAAGAAACTTGTACCCGCCCAAACCGTGCTCAAGTGAACAGAGAATAGGGAAACGAGAGGCAGTAGCATGTAGGAGTATTGTGCACCAAAATGTCGCGCTAGAGCACGCCAACAACATCCCAAAATACTCCGATTCTACTACCCTCTTAAAAGTTGATAACACCGCTTGCTTCTAATAATGCCGGCGGCCGCTACGGCGAAGCGTCCGGCGGCACGACGAGGTGCGCCGGGTCGATGTGCGGGTACCGTCGCAGCGCGGCGCGCTTCATGTCCTCCAGGCCGCGCTCGTACCCGCCCAGCGCGTGCTCCGCCAGCAGCCGCACGTGCTCGTTTGAAGCCAAGTACTCGCGCACCGCAGCCTCCCCGGCGTCCCTCGTCTCCGCCGCCGCCTTCGCCTCCGCGATCTCCGCCCTCGCCTTCTCCAGCTGCCGCCGCAGCGCGTCCGCGTCGCGCTCCTGCGCCGCCAGCTTCTCCTCCAGCTCCAGCGCGTGGCCCAGCGAGAAGGACGCGTAGTTCGCGGCCTGCCCGAACCCGAATTAGAACGAGATCACGCACGCAATGGCTAGCTGTAGTTGGGTTTTCTTGGCCGTGCTCGCACGCACCTGGAGCATTGTGACGTAGCCGGAGGCGATGACGTCGGAGGGCCTCGCCTCCTTGAACGTCCGCTCCCGCGACGGCGTGACGATGCCCTGCAGCAGCTGCCGCGACGCTTCCCAGTCGGCGGTGTCGCCGTCGTGCCGGTCGGGCACGTGCCCAATCGTTGGCTTCTTCTGGGAGGAGAGGAAGCCTGGCGGAGAGCACAGATCAGGTTTCACGTCGCTCTCCTCCGCCAGTTTCCTCTTCTTCTGGGACACTAACGGCGTGCAGCTTATCGGCTCGCTCTTCACGGCCACCTTCTCCGCCCTCTCTGCTCGCATGCGCTTCATCATGTCGTACACGACCGGATCGATCCCTGGAACACAGGTGCCGTGTAAATCACAAGCGAGGATGCGAGATTGTAACAGACACGAAATGCTCCAATTTACCTTTGGCGCCGGCAGGAGTTCGAGCAGGAGACTGCGGCGGCACCGGTGGTGGAACGCCGCCGCCGGTGATCATGGCAGCAGCAATGTTGCTCTCGCAGAGATACGTCCTGAGATCAACCGCGGTGCCGTGCGCACGCAGCAGCTTCGCCGCCACGCTGTTCTGCTCTTTCGTGAGCACGGGCTCCGCCGTCGCGCTCTTGGCCGGCTCGCCCCACTTCACGGGGCAGGGCCACGGCGCCGGCGACCGGAGGAAGAAGAACGCCTCCTTCCACCCCTTGCGTGACTTCGGCAACCCCGTGAACAGCGCGCCGGCGGCGTCCTTCCCCGGAAGCAGTACCACCCCTTCAGCTTCGACGCGCACAGCGTGAAGAAGTGCCGGAACACCGCGAGGGAGGCGGGCACGCCGGCGAAGTGGCACAGCACGGCGAACCCGGCCATGGCGCGCCACCCGTTGGGCGCGATCTGGCTCGGCGCGAGGCCGAAGTGGGTCAGCGCCTCGCCGAAGAAGGGGTGGAGCGGGACGCGCATCCCGGCCTCCAGCGCGTGCGCGTACACGCAGGCGGCGCCGGGCGGCGGCGGCGAGCACGCGCGGAGGTCGCCGCCGGGGAGCGGGGTGAACTGCTCCGGGACGCCGTGCTTCTTGCACAGCGCGGCGAGGGATTCTTGTGTACGGAAGGAAGAGACGAAGCGCTCGGCGATGGGCCTCGAGAGCAGCGCGTCGGCGCCGCTGCTGGTGACGTCGTCGTCGTCGGTGTCGCTGCCGATGTCGACGAGATCCGCACCCGCGGTGCCTCGGGGCGAGGAGGCGCCGATGATGTAGAGGGAGGAGGACGACGAAGCAGAGGAAGGCATCGCGCGTTTCTCCGCGTGCGGCTGCTGCGTTGCTGGTGTGGTGCAGGCCCGCAGGAGTAGTGAGGTGCCGAGGTGGCAGCTGACGGTGAAAGATGGGAAGGTGAAGAGGCAGCGGCTGCCTTCTGCCTCCTGCTTGGAACGGGGCGCCCGTTCTGTGGCCAATCGTGGACTGGTTGCCCCTTGGGTTCCCTAGGTGAGAATGGCATGGCGATATGGATTAGCTCTTGGTACAACGCGGTCAACCAATAACATGTTCTCAATCGACCTTTTATTTACAATTTACTACGTGTCATATCAGTAAAAAATATGTGACACAATAGGATATTTATTACTATAAAGAGAGAAAATGTATTTTACTCCATGAAAGAAGGTGGACTCTCTTTCCGAGACTACGAAACCAAATGAATTTGGATTGCCAAGAGCCTGAGACTCAAGATCACCTGCTCCTACACTGCCCGCACGCGCAGCGCATCTGGGAGACCGTCAGAGGCATGGATATTTTGGAATGCGAGACCATTGAGGACCTCTGGTTGCTCACCTCGCCCCTCGCGGCGGGCACTATGTCAGGCCGCCTTGCGGTCACCTCTATCCTTTGGAGCATTTGGAAGAGTAGGAACACTCTGGTTTTCGATAGGATTTGTCCCCCCCTCCTCTCGTTGTAATCCGAGGCGCACGAGACGACCTCGTCCTCTGGACCCATAGGGTCAGAAACCCCTCTCGTAAGTCGGAGTTGCGTGTTTGGGGCAGACATCTTGGCACTGTTGGCCCCTCCCGCGCTGCACCGCTGAACACCTTCACTAATGTAACCCCTTTTATGCATCAATAAAGTTCAGGTCGGCTGCGGCTCACCGTAGTTTAAATTAAAAAAATAAATTTGGATTGAGAGTTTTCTTTTATCCCAACATACTCAACCAACAACCAAGCAACACCTAAAAATAACTTAATGTTAAATCAAACCTAAGAAATTATGTTGGTAAAGCGAGCATCGAGAGATGCAGTTTCATTTCATAAAATTTGATCACAAAGATGATGTATCACTCTTGCAAACCATGAAATGAAAAAGCACATTGAGTTTGATCTTATATCTAGAGAGAGAGAAGATGCATTAGAATGCAAGGATGGCAAGCAATTTTTTTTTGAGAAAAAAGATAAGATAGTACAAGTAATATATGGGACAAAATGACTACCTTCAAACTAGATTTGCTAAAATCACAGACATCTCTATTCTACGTGTTCCACTCCATTGGAATTAGGATAAGCTAAGTTCTACCGAAATAAGATAGTTATAGAGTCAACTATTTTTATCTATAAAGACGGTTTAGGGAAGATGTTGTTCCTATTATTTTAGAGCACCTAACCTCAAATGTGAATAGGTGATTCAAGGTAATGTCCACGGTATGCTAGGTTGGGATTGTAATATAATATGGTCTCCAACATAAAAAAATTGATTTGACACAAAATATTAAAATCCAACATTTTCTACATCAAATTATAATCTTGACATATTGATGAACTTATTTGACATTTTTAACACAAGGTCATTCGTGGGGCTTCTATTTTTCTGGAACTATATGCAAAGCGAAAGCGATCCACTATTCATGTTTTTCTTCTAAGAGGCTATGCGTTTCTCGGACTAAAATATTAGCCATGTCACGCCAAAAAGAATATTATTATTTACGAATACTAAATAAAATTTAATTATAAACTAATTTGCGAGATAAATCTAATGAAAATAATTACTGTAGCATCATTTTAGCAAAATATAAATTAATTAAATTCATCTTATATATTAGCATCACATCTATCAAAAATATATATTATTAGAGTGATTGAAAGATTTATAAATAGTAAGAGTATCTTTGATGTGATAGACTAAAATTTTAGCTTAAATAGCCCCAAGTGGATTTGGTGTAAAACTATACTTAGTTACTAGTAGCTCCTAAACTATTTACTAAGAGTGTTATGGTAGTGTCAAATCACACAAGACCCACAACCTAGAGAAACTCAAGAGCCTACACAGAGAGAGAAACTCAAGAGCCGGCTTCCATTCCTACACTGAAGACGTGACAGCTTTGCTCTGTAGTCTGTACTGTACTGCTACTACAAGACTACTCGCCGATCCACGCCAGAAGAAGAGTAGACACCCACAGGGCCAGACCAGAAACGCGCCATGCCTCGTCGTCCTCGTCGTCCTCCGTCCAAATCGTCGACATGCCCTCCTCCGGCCACGCTGACCCCGTCCCGGCGAGCGCCACCGCCGACGACAGCAGCGACGACGACAACAGCGGCGGGAGCGCGCTCGCGAGGCCCCTCGCCGAGCGCATCGCCTCCTCCTTCCGTACCCAATCCTCGCTCGACGCCCTGTGCAAGAAGCACGGCGTCCCGAAGGACTTCATCCCGCTCCTCGCCGGCGACCGCCACGCGTGCTCGCCGCCTCCTCCCGGCGCCGCCTGCGTGTACGCGTCGGCGCTGGAGACCGGGCTGCGCGTCCCGCTGCACCCCTTCTTCTCCGACGTGCTCTCCCACTTCGGCGTCGCGCCGGGCCAGGTCGTGCCCAATGGGTGGCGCATCATGGCGGGGTTCCTCGCGCTCTCGCGCGCCGCCGGCGTGGATCACCCGCCGGTCGCCGTCTTCCGGCACTTCTTCGCCTGCTGCACGTTCAAGTTCAAGGGGTGGTACTGCTTCCGGGGAAGGACACCGCCGGCACGCTCTTCACGGACCCGCCCTGCTGGACCAAGCAGTGGAAGGAGGGGTTCTTCTTCCTCAAATCCCCGGTCTCCTGGCCGTGCTCCGTGGTCTGGGGCCAGCCGAGCAAGAGCTCCACTGCCGAGCCAGAGCTCACCACCGACGAGGAGAGGATTGCCGCAAAGCTGCTTGCTTCAGCGCGGCCCCGCGGCGATCGATCTCCGGACGTACCTCACCGAGAGCAGACACGCCGCCTGGTTTGGCGACGTCGGTTGTCCGGCACGAAGAGGAAGCTGGGTCAAGAAGAGGCCCGTGAGCATGGTGCGTGTGCTCCTCGGCAGGCCTTCTCCGGGGACCTGGGCAAGACGCCCGACTGCCACGACGGCGACACGGCCGGCCGTGAGGTGGCGCGGCAGCTGCTGCAGGGCATCGTCACGCCGTCGCGGGAACGCGCGTTCGCCGCGGCGAAGCCCGACGACGTCATCGACTCAACCTACATCGCAATCCTCCAGGTTTGATCTTTGACATGCCAGTTCATGGTCACCAGTGAACGCCCCTACTGACCAATCCTGTGGCATCGTGTGACGTAGGCGGCGAACTACGCGTCGTGCTCGCTGGACCACGCGCGGAGGCTCCAGGACGAGCTGGCGAAAGCGAAGGCCGAGCTCGCCGCGGCGAGGACCGCGACGGCGGACGAGGTGAAGTAGGCCAAGGCGGCGGCGGTGCAGGAGTTCCTGGGGTCCAAGGAGCAGGAGCGCCGGCTGGTCGAGGAGGCGCTCAAGGGGTACGAGCGCGGCATGGAGGACATGAAGCGCGTCGCGCTCGCGCTCCGCCCTGACATTGACGAGGCCCAGCTGGTCGTGCCGCCGGGAGGGTTCCGTCATTAGCTACCTACTGTTAGTTCTGAGTTTCTGACTACTAGTGCTAGAACTATTTCCTGTGATGTTCCTGTAAATTGCTGCATCGCAGGTTAGATCGGAGGTGGGTTTAGCTCACGTCTTTTGGAACAAATTATTCAGTCAGTAGTAGCTGCAACTTGCAAGCCTGCAATCTGATCTCTAGGTTGCTGCTTCAAGCTCATTTGCTCTCAGAGATTGGAGCTTCTTTCCTGTTTAACATCACCCCTTGGCGCATCCATCTCTTCCTGCACAATCTTCAGACTCAATGCACCGTTAATTTGCGCGATTAGGGACAGGCATCTCCTTATGGCTTTCCATTACAGGGTACTATCCGTCGCGACTACCGTCATCTTTCACAACATTTTCTGCTAATTTGGGAAGCCAGGCCATTAAAAACTGATGGCAGACATTACAAGCAATGAAGCAAAATTAGTCGATCAAACTGATGAAATGAGCAGCAAGTGATAACGAGTTCACTCACAGAATAAATTTGACTTATCGTGATTATGTAGATTAGTGTCACTTCAGAAAAAAAAAGGCCACAATTCTAACTTGTGTTGTGGCCTTGTGGGACGTTTAAAAACACCATATATGGAGAAAAAAACAGTTCATTCAGAAATGTTAAGTAACAGTTCATTCACAAAGGGTACAACTCGACTGTACGTTTGATTTCACCTTCCATCCTCTCTTTCCTTTGCTTCCTCACGGCGGCGGAGCTACGGTTAGACTGCCCCCACCACGGCGCCCAAAGGAATTGAGCTGGAAATGTTGTTGCGCCTAGGATCCAGTTCATCCGGCTGCGGTGGTATGTCCGCTGCGAGCTTCCACAAGGAAGCCCTCCGGCGGCGGCGCCCCTTCATGGGCTCATGGCTAATGCAAGTGTGCGCGCATGGAGCAATCAATCTCGCGTTTCGGGAGTGAAATTTGTTTCAGAGATGCTACATTGCGGAGGGAGATTTGACAAAACAGGACTGGGACGCGTGGGGTCGTCGCCTTCTCCCTCCCTGTTTTAGGTTAGTATCCCCTTCGAAATGCTAGTAAACAAGCATGGTAAATTGGTCGGTGTGCTTCTATTTGGTTCTTTCTCTCTGATTGGTGTGTAAGCTGGTGACGCCGGCCGAGCTTGGTGTGTAGGCAGGCTTGGAGCATGAGCGGCCCACCACTTGCTCGAGGGAATGCTTGACCCATTGCGTTGAGTCTAAATAATGAATTCCCTACTTTATTTCATTCACCAGTTGTATGTGAATTCCTCGAATAGTTGTATTGCTTCTCTTTTCAAAACGGTTCCTAACTTCAGGAGCTTAGTACAATGCATTACATGACTCCAGTTCTCTGGATGGTCAATCTTAGAGCTAGTAGCCGGGTAGCAGCATTCACTACAAATCCTCGTCTCTATGTTCTTTGTTTTAGTACATACTTATCATCTGTAGAGAGACTGCATACAGTGGCAACTTTCCTATTGTGCTATGCCATTCTGCAGCATGTTGGTTAGCTTCTTGCTGTCGTCATAGCCTTTCAATTGACTGCGGCACTGTTAAAGCCATGGGATCTCCTCGAGTACTCCTTTATGAGTCTGGAGAATTCAGAGTTCCTGTTCTCCAGTAATTTAGATGGTGTGTTGTATTCTATAATTTTTCCTGCTCAAAAGAAGAATACATTTATTATACTGCACAACGCACATAGTAATTTTGGTGTTTATTTGCTCACAGTGTGGCATACCTTCATTGAAGACAATGATGAGATCACTGTCAATTACTGTATGAATTCTGTGTGCTACTGTCAAGACTGTGCAATCTCCAAACTCCTTGCGGATAGTTTCTTGGATAATTGCATCAGTAGAAGCGTCAACTGAAGCAGTTGCCTCATCGAGTACAAGAACATTGCTTCGCTTTAGCAGAATCCTTCCAAGGCAAAACAGCTGCCGCTGTCCGACACTCCAGTTTTCCCCATTCTCAACAACTGTAAAAGGTATCTCATTTGAGATCTCAAAGAAGATATGATATCCATGTTACTGTCTGATAGTAAAACAGTAGCTAGAAGGTTGCCTTACCTGTTGAGTCCAGCTTCTTTGGATTTTGCCTGACAATATCACCAAGCTGGCATTTTTCTAAAATCTGGCCAAACAAAGAGGATAAAAAAATTCCTGATCAGATGCTCAAAGATTTAAGGGCTTCTTTCCTCATCATCACCTTTTCAGTTAGTTGTCAGTTCAGTTATTCTGTTTTTCGTTTACTGATTGAGTGAAATTATGACAATCATGTTGCACCTTTGATTAATTAGAAAAAAGCTTCAAGAATAAGATTATTAGAGAAGTCTAAGTTTTGCTTTGCCTCTATACATTGTTTGCACTTAAACATGGGCTTTCCTATTTTATTTGTGCAACACTGATCTTTGATAGATGAATACATTACTGGCATCAAATTCCCTATTTATTCCATATTATATCTTAAATAAGGTGTTCTTATAGGATGGCTTTCATAGATGATTAGATTACCTCCCATACACGTTGATCAGAGTACTCATTTAGTGGATCAAGGTTCCCTCTGATTGTCCCCTCAAACATGACTGGATCTTGTGGAATGATGCTAAGTCTGCCTCGTAAGTCATGCAGCCCTATTTTGCAGATGTCAACACTGTCGATCTCAATTATTCCTTCCCGTGGTTCAACAATCCGGAAAAGTGCTTGGATAAAAGTTGACTTTCCACTTCCAGTACGTCCTACAATTCCCACCTTCTTCCTTCCTGGAATTGTGCATGTTACATTTCTCAAAACAGTTGGAAGATGCTCTGCATATCTAACCTGTAAAGGAGAAAAGCCACATCAGATGGCTCCTATTGAGATATAAAATACATGTAGCAAATAAGTCCTCCTCAAGAGTCAAGAGCATTAGCTAAGAACTTTCATGAGGCGATTTTTGCTATGCATAATTTCTGCAAGCTTTCTAAACTTTGAATACAGTTATTCATTTCGATACATATAATGAATGAGATCCATTTTAGGCCAACACACAACAGTAATAAATTCTGTCTATCCATTTATCATTTTGGAAATGCTACACACACGACTCCCTTGTTTGACACCACCTTATGACCACGGTATAGCGGTTTCTATGGTTAAAGTCTGAAGTTACCAACTCATATTTGGACCTTTGAAACCCAATTCCAAACCCAACCAATATCGAGTCCTTTCAAATCCCTTTGAAGCCGCAACAACACTGTCCTGGACCTGGTTTTACCAACTGTCCTAGACCTAGAACCCTTGCAGCAACTTTGATGGAGCATCCTCCACCTTGATCAAATGTATTAGGCAATTAGCCTGATGTAAACCTCTAGGCATCACATACTCTGTGGCCACCATGACAGAGTGTCCAGCACACACAAGTGCCATCTGCAATGTGTGAAACAGCACAAGGAAATGCCTGAACGACTGCAAGCAAATAAGCGAGGCCAGACTGATGTAATTGCTCACAAGCAACTTGTGGCAATTAATCTTGGATGGATTTGAGCGTTGGGTGGGAGTGACTCCTGCGTTGCAGCAAGTCACGGATGTTACTGCCTTCCAGCCATACCGAACAGTCGGAGGAATGAGTCGCATGTATAGCAGGGCTTTTATCATTTCTAATTTTTTCTTTTTAGTGGTAACGGTTGTTGGGGGTAATTATTCATGTGACTGCCTGCTTATTTGCACTCATATCCGATCCTAACTCACTAGAGTATTCTCTCATACCTCCAAGGATCTTATATTGATAATTCCATTTTCTGGCCAGTTGTTTGGTGGTCGGCAGCATTCAACTACTAGAGGAGCCTCACTAGGGATCCTTGAGTACTGCATCAATCTTTCAACTGATATCATCTTGTTCTCTGTGTCGCAAATGTTAAAAGCTATAGATGCCAGCTGTGAGTTGAGGCTCAATGCATAAGTCACTGCAAGTCCAGCAATGCCTGTGTGTACAATTACATTAATTTGAAAATCATCAAACACAAGATTGATTAAAACTTTTGTAATCACCAAGAGCTTATGTGTGTGTCGAGCTTACTTGGGTTTATGAAACCTTCAGGTAGGCTCACTAGCAGAATCAAAGAAAAGGCAAAGACAAAGTTGGACAGCATGTTTAGTCTGAAACAAAGCCATTCGACTGCAGCGATGATATGGAACCATGGTCTGGAGTGGTTATCAACAAGATCAAGGTTTGCTTTTCTGAAACGTTCCTTCCGCCCATATGCTCTGATACTTGACGCACCTGTAAGTGATTCAGCAAAATGATGTAGGATTGGAGCCCTTTGGATTTGTGATAAGCGAGCCAGTTCTCTTGCCGTTGGAATGTAGTACCGCTGCACATTATTCCGATAGTATATAGGTTCAGCATTTTGTCAAATGAATAGTTGAATACCACAATTTAGAGAATTAAAACCTGTTATTAATGCTTCCAGAAATCCATGTTGCAAAAAGTAACATTCTAACATGATTGTAACTTTTTAGTAGGAAAAAGGCAATGATAAACTTGAAGACATTTTTTGAGAGCTCATACTTGACACATGAAACAGAGCACTGTCACCGGAATGAAGGTTGCAAAAACTGGCCATGCCACTTGTGACATAACACCAATGGTCCCCAAAACTTGTATAACTGAAAAAACGCACCAACCAAGCTTGTTTGCTATTTCTAGGTCCAGAACACTTTGATCGTTGGAGGCCTGTTACAAGTTTAACAAATATTAGTTAGTTTAAAATTGTGTGAGTATGGAATTGTCGAACTAAATGTGCACTAACCCTGTTCAAAATTCTGCCAGTAGGTGTGGAGTCAAAGAAGGACATTGGGGCACGTATGATGCTCTGGAGCATGTTATTGAAGAACTTTTCTGATGTTAGTAGGCCAATTAGTGACACAAGCATGGATCGAGCAAAGACGCACAACGCACTTCCCATAGATAGTGCTATATACACAGAGAAAAGAAGGCCTAATCCAACTGTTGGGGTGACTGTAGACGTTGGTGGAGATGCCCATGCCATCCAATAGTTGCTTGCGACCTGAAATATTTGAAAGAATGACTGTGCAGCTATTGTCACTGGCACTAAAGCACCACCGTGAACTGCTCTCAGGTACGTCCAATAAACCTTTTTGCCAATGCCTCCCTTTTCTCGCTCTTCATCCTGTGTTAACCTTCCTTTGTGACTGATGTCTTCTGACACATCATGTTCTGACTCTTGCTTTGTTATGCCCTGAAGCTGGTCATCTGTCTCGTTTTCTGTATCAAACTCGTCCTTGGTGTCTGCTGATTTCTGGTTATTCAGTGGTATTCTGCTGGAACTCTCAGCATTTACGACAGATTCAAGAGCCTGGCTATGGGCTCCTACTAGACCTTCAAATCCTATGTTCTGTTGAAGGAGCTCATCAAACTTTCCTTTTTGAACTATCTTTCCGTCCTGCATCACCTATTATTTTGTAGTCCATGCGGTTAGTTTCTCTGGCACATTTAAGCTGTGTAGTTTGGACATTATGCTAAAGAGAAAGTAGTTTTGACGCTTACCAGTATAAGGTCTGCAGCTGGAAGGAACTCGACTTGATGGGTCACATACAGTATTGTTTTTTCTTTAAGAATTCCCATCACACAATCCTGCAGAATCAAATTAGTATTATTATTATTTTGTCTTAGGTTATGTACCAATTGTTTTTGCAAATTTCAGGCAATGAATAAAGCAGTAACTTAATGGCATTTATTCATTTCTAAATACAAGTCTTCCCCTGGTCATCCAAATGAGTTAGACTGATCCTTGTGTAGGGGCTAGGGTGGGCTTAAAGCACGGTAAATATCTGATCCACAGGGGGCATGCCCCCATTGGGGGATAGCTTTCACGAACTTGCTAGGCCGGGCTCCTATTGAGCTCGTCTTAAAAGAAAACCATGAGGGGAGTCTTTCCCCCACAGTTGTCATGTGGGATCTGCACTACAGGCGATGCACAAGAGATGTTCGCTGGCAACAAAAGTGAACTATGGCACCACAGGACCAATGAAGACATCTCCGCATCGAGATTTGAGTCGTGTTAGTATGTCGGTATCGTATTGACAGCGGCAAGGCTAACTGCATTTTCTTCAGCATAAAGGCAGGATTAGAGCTCAGTTTAGTGTAGGATCATGTAAACGAAAACTTAGAAATAGAATCAGAGAGAGAAGAGTGAATCGTGTTAACATTGAGCCGTTAAGCTGGTGTGCTATATAATGCCACCATATTCATCAATGGAAGTCAAGGAAGTTTCAACCCAAACAAATGTTGTGAGCGTCGCTAGTTGGCAACGTCATGCAGCAGTGCTGACTTGCAAGCGCATGGTTTGGCGTGTGCATTCTCGCCCTCTGACCTTTCACTCATATAACCTGCACTCTAGCGCTCAACAACAATTGTCCATGGTTGAAGGCCAGGACAACCGTCCGAGTCTTTTATTCATTTCTAAATAACAAGTACAAAGTAAAAAATATCATGCATTTACCGAAACTACTAAACAAACCTTGAAAAGCTGGCTTCCAGTATGAGCATCAACCGCACTGAAAGGATCATCGTAAAGGTAAATATCTGCATCTTCGTACACAGACCTAGCAATCTGAATTCGCTGTTTCTGTCCGCCGCTCAAGTTAATTCCCCTTTCACCAATTTCAGTCATATCACCATTTGCAAACAACTCAAGATCTTTAGTTAGCGCGCAAGCTTTTATAATATTTTCGTACTTCTCCTTGTCGTATGAGTTTCCGAACAGAATGTTGTCCCTGATGTTCCCAGACAGGATCCAGGCTGTCTGAGGAACATATGCTTTTCTTTCAATGACCCTGACAGTCCCATCTAGCTTTGGCACCTCCCCAAGTATACATGATAGCAGACTAGATTTTCCAGCGCCAACCATTCCGCAGATAGCCACTTTCATCCCTCTTTTTACTTTTAAGTCGACATCTTTTATTGTGGGAGAAGTTGTCTCAAGTTCCCAACTGAATATTCCATGATCAATCTCCACATCATAGTCAGTGTTGTCTCTTGGTGCTTCTGTTATTGCATCATATTTCAATTCTTCCTCTTGGAGGTATTTTGCCACTCTATCAGCTGAAACTTTTCCCTGTGCAAACACTGAAAGCAAGTCCGGAAGTATGAATATTGGATCCTGTAGCATCCGAAAGGTTGCAAGAGCAGACAAAACAGTTCCAGCCGTTAGAGGAATCCCCGTCAGTATGCATGAGCCGAATGTTATGGAGGATATGAATGCAGGTGACCCCCAAAATATGAATGTTGTTAGAGCTGACAATCTTACAGATCTCGATAGCCAGTTGTACTCCTCTCTTCGTAAAGCTTTTAGCTTTTCAAGGTACTGCATATCCCATGCTTGAAGTTTCAGTATTTTTATGCTTCTAAGAACTTCCGTTGTTGCCTTCATTCTATTGTCTTTGGCAACCATGATCTTCACTTGCAATCTTTTCTGCATTCTGGTTAGTGGAATATTGCAAGCCATTGTTACCAGTGTCGCTGCTAAGCCAGCCCAGGCTCCAACCCCTAAGTTTTGATGGAGAACATAGACAGCTAGAGAGAGCTGGATAGGTAGCATCCAGATGTAGTTAGTGTACCATATAACATCAGTTATCCTTTGTATATCTACACTCATATAGTTTATGATCTCTCCACTAGTATGATTCTGCCTTGAACTGCAGGATAAGCGGAGTCCCTTTTGATAGATGTGGGATATCAAAGCAGCTCGCAGCCGCAGTCCGAGTTGTCGAGCTCCAAAAATCCATTGCCTTTGTGCTATTGTTTCCACGATTTTGGCACTTAGAAAAGCAACAGTGAGAATGTAACCTCTTTTGAGTCCATATTGCCTCTCCCCTGCAAGGAACTTCACCAAGTCATTAATCAGTGAGGGTCCAACATAGGATGCACTAGCTCTCAACACTGCAAATCCTGCATTGATCAGTGCTTTCTGTCTAATAAATAGGAACATTGCTATATAAATTGATGAAGTACTTAAACCATGCCTGCGCTCAACATCATCTATGATCTTTTTAAATGAGTCAGAGAGTAACTCGGCAGAATCTTTACCATCGATGTCTGGCACATCACTCTTCTCTAGTGGTTTCTTGTATCCGGTAGCAAAGACAGGGTTCATCCAGGAGAATGTGACTGATTCTAGAAGACTTGCTCTTCCATATGGACATGGCCTTTTGGCTTCTTCATGCTGTCCTACAGGGGAACTCAGTAGTGTCTCTGCCATGCTGTTATCTGTCAAAGTGATTCCTGTTTTCCCTCTGGCTGAAAGTACAAACAGATAAGTGCAAAGAACAAGCATGAATAGATTGATCCATTCTTCAAAACCCACATATTGCTCATGTGACAAAATTGACCGAAAATCAAATACCACCCTGGTAATTGATTGCAGAAAGCTGAATATCCACCATGCCCGAATTATCAGTGGAACTTTTGCAGATTTTGTTTTCTGAAAACTGAATACTTCTAAGGACAGTGTTATCCAGGATAGCACCTGTAAACCTTCATTAAGAACAAAAGGTGGATGTTTGCAGTAACATATTCTTTCATGTAACTGTGGAACCAGCGCCCTGAGAACATAAGTAGCTAATATAAGCAGGCAACAAGCTTTGCTTGCTTGATATGAGATACCCAGCTTTATGTCTGCACTATTTTGTTCCTGATATGGATGCTTATTGGTTTCAGGAGCTGCAGTCCTTAATCTCTGTCTCCACCTTTTTATTTTCTTGAAGAGAATTTGAGCCAATATGCTTGTGATGAGTATCAGTTGTATCAAAGCAAAAGAACCCGCCCAGAAGCAAGGTGAATATAGCTCTGGCCATTCTTGTAAATACTCTAATGTAGTGGAATCTGTAATAATATAATGCGGATTTGGCGTTAAAATTCAATCACAGAATGGTTTCCTGAATTATCATTTTCCTTTTACAATGTAGATGATCTTGCAGCTACGATTCTGCCATAAGTTCCCCAACGGCAGAACTTCAACTTGTTATGTCAAATAAATTGTTCTATGACAGCTAACCAGTGACAGATGAAAAATGACTTGGCAGGTCAAATTGTTGAAAAAAATGGATCAACACTGATGGGACATGTTTTGGGAAGCTTATGTTTTGATTGGATAACACCTCTGCTGTGATTCAGTGAAGATAAATTATGTGAAGCCCTTTCATGAAAGCCTTTTATAAATCTTGTCTGTCTGGTAATTCAATCATAATTGATTTTGGGATTAGAGATGGTCTCGTTCAGGTTCATTCTTTTATACTCATATCCAGATTAAATAGCCTATGCATTTTTTACATATTTCTTTTTTTTCCTTTTGGAACACTCTTCTGTATAACAAGCTGACACCTGGTACAGTAGTGACGTGAACTATAAAGAGACTAAATCTTTCAAGCTGACCGTCTCCTTTACCTTAATGATTTAGAGATGACGTTATCTGAGAGTAGATGGAAGAAGTTACAGGAGTATTCTTGGTGTGCTAATGGGTGCAAAAATGTCATATGGGTATAGGGATGAAGATAGAAACCTAATCACAACCATGACCTTACAGTTGTCATCCCAGTTTGCTATGTCCCCTCAGTTCAAAATCATAGGTTAATGCTTGCAGCTGTTAGAGAAAATTAAAACCCACAGAATGTTTTATTTTTCACATTTGTAAATGAAATATGTTTCAAGAGATCACGAATGGCAAGAGGTGTCTAAAGTATGAACTTTATTTCCCTACTTCCATTGTTATTAATACTTAGTTTTATGGGTAATCTTCTCCTCCATGCTAGAATACATTAATGAAGCCCCATTGAGAGTTTTAACATGGAGATCTTAGTAGGAATATCATTTGTTTCATGCCCCTAATGATCTTTGCAAACATTGCAGGACTAGGAAAGCTTAGGTTGAAGGAGTGATGGAGATAGAGCGATGACTATGTGATGACCCGTGGATATGCCTCAGGGGAGAGAGAAATCAGTCGTATATGCGGGGAACATATCTTCTGCATGAAGGCACAGGATCATAGACTCCCCAGGGATTGAGACTCACCTGACGAATCACCGAGCAAGCCCCCTCGCAGGAACATCTCTTGCACCCTGTTGGGAATCCTCGCGTGAGCAGGGAAGTGCAGTCTTCTCTCCATTATGTTCCCAACGAGAGAGAGGTTATTAAGTGGTGATGCGGATATTGGAGGTGTCAGACTAGGATGAAGAGACCCTGATAATTTCAGTTTTGGCTTGTACTGCATCACGCGGGCCCAGAAAATGCAGTTTTCACCACGCAGGCGGCTCAGCTCACCCCGTGGAAAAAAATGTACCCCTGGTCACCACACGAATGCCATTGTAACTGAATATCCCGTCAGCTATGCAAAATGTTTAGTCAGTATTAACATCTTTGATGGGGGTAGAACCAATGCAAGATCGTTTTGCTGGAGCAAAACTTTTTGGAGTTCGTTTGCTAACTTCTCTATATAGCATAATATAGGTGCAGAGTATGTAGAGAATGGTTCATGAACTCAACCAGTGGCATTTATTCACTCTAGATAACACAAGTGTAGTCTTGTCTTCTGATGAGAGGTGTGTTACAGCAAACGAACGCGTTCTTAATCGTGGTGCATGCTAAGTGGTCTAACCAAATTTGAGCAATAAACTGCACACGTAACCATCGCCCACAGGGGTGCAAGTGCAAGACGACTTGGAATACACGGACAAGAGAACCGAGTCATCAAACGAAATCAGGGACGAAGAAACTGTTCTGGAAACGGCAAACCGGCCGACCGATTCCATATAAATCGCTGTTTCGCTGATTTTGATCAGGCACGGACCGATTGAGTCCACTTATAAAAAGGCAAGCTTTTGCGTTAAAGAATACTTTATAACCCGGGCACGTAAGCATAGACTTCATTCCAAAACATCGTGCGCCAGGGAAAAAAAAAGTTGACAGAGTGATGGTCACCTAATCGGCTAATCCTAATGCCAAAACGGGTTTAGGTGAGGCGCCAGGCAAGAATCCAAAGTGTGATGCGAAGACAGCGCGATGCTACAGCTTAAAGCCGTGTCTTTTTATCATTTTCAGTGATCAACATTCGGCGGCGGTGCTGGAGGTGGACCCGTCCTCCTAGCCCATGGCGACAGAAGCTCCCTTGGCTTGGCACAAAACTACAAGAGGGATAACACGAGAACACTGGCAGGATATGATCCAAGTGCAGGTGGAAGGGGTGATTTACAAAATCACCAGCCTTTAATCATATTTTTACAAATTTTCTCTCCCACCTCTTGGATCAAGATCACATGACTCAAATTTGAATTCTTATAGTTCGTATGCAAACTCGGTTCACGTTGCCTAGGGAGAGAGGGTTAAAGAAAAGAGGAACCGCTTTGGCATCAAAATCGAGGAGCCTCGTCACCAAAGATGAAGGAAAAGAAAAGACGTGGTGACAAGGGCGCCGAAAGTTTCACCCCACGGGCCGCTAGCCTTGGGTGTTTACGAAATAACAGGATGCCTAAAAAAATTTAGTTCGTTTGTGCGCTCTCTTCTCGGCCCGGCGCCCGTGGTAGTCTTCACTATTCATTCTCCTCTCGGCCCGGCGCGAACGAGCGCGATACAGTTCTTGACAACGACGTCTCGACGCATGCGTGATGAATAGATGTTTGGACTGTATGCTACTACGGTCCAACTTGTGTCACTTTGTCCCCTGTACGTGCACAACTGCACACGCACCCTGCTCGTGATATCTCGCTAGCTTGCTCGTCTCGTCTCACTCACATAGTCACATGAATGAAGTGATGAGGCTAAGCAAAGAGTTGCTTATTTCTATGGCCACATTCAACCCCAAAGATTGTTTTGTTGCTTATGACAAAAGTCTCTTGGTTAAGCTTGCTGAATTTTATCCGAAGGATTTTTCTTTTATTGAAATAAATCATATGCCTTTGCAACTGGATCATTTCATCAATGACATATTGACATGTGTTTTTGGATGAACGGTTAAGAGAGGTACAAAATATTACTCAGCTTTCCATTAAGTTTGTTGAAACTAAAAAGCACCTCGGGAATATTGATGTTGTGTACAAGCTTCTCAAGTTAGTGTTGGTTCTTCCCGTACAACCACTAGCGTTGAGAGATATTTATCTTCAATGTATTATGTGAAGAATAAGTTGAGGAATAAGATGGGAAATTGATATATGAATGATTGTTTGGGTTATATTCATTGAGCGTGATTTTTCTTCAGCAAGTAAATGATGACAATAACATCAGACACTTTCAAACCATGAAGCAACGCAAAGTTGAATTAAATTTTACATAATATTTTGTATACTAACAATTAGTTCAGATTATGGATAATTTCTTTTTTAATTTAGTAACACACTAAGGTAGACACCCTGTTTTGTCAATATGCATTTTAGTTCAATATGGTAGGCATCATGGTTTGTGTTTTTGGCTTGTATGATCGGCTTGGGATACCCAAGTTTTAGATGTTACATATCCAAGTCTTAATGACATTAATTTAAAAACTTAAAGATCACATACGCATGATAAAATCAAGCATCAACTAAAACGATGTGATGTGACAAATAAATGACAATATGTGTTGCAAGATTTCATGTGTCGCTTTAAGTGAACGACCCTCAGAAGTCCATTGACATTGTGCTTGACAACATTTTCTATTGTTTTTTTTTTTACAAATTTGGTTAGTTATGTAATTCGGGGAGAGCATACATATCCGCAGAGTTAGTGGCCACGTGAGGAGATTGCACTTCCAACCAAAGGAAGATTATAGTTACTTTACTCTATGTGTATTTCCTACACCAGCTTGACTATATTCAACCAATTGTCACCGATCAACAAAACAAATCACCATAACAAAGTGATCTATTGTCATATGTATGTCTAAAAGTTGGAAAGATGGGTCAAGACGGTAACTTTGATGTTGCTGGAACAAGATATGCTATGTATACTACTATAATGTCAAGGAAAATCTGAAGTGGACTTTGATTCGTGTGGTGCAAATCACACATACGTTAGATAGATTAGTCAAGTCTTCTCGCATATTGTTTTCTTGTAATTTGCTGAGTGCGAAAGTTTGGTATGTTCCTTTCATGTGGTGTGTCATACTGTCATGCAACACGGACGTTAGTGTTTTCAATTCAAATGGGGCATATCAAGTGAAAATCAAGTAAATGTTGGAAACTTAAAAACTTACAATCTCAACCGTTGGATGGTGAATCTACGATCTAGATGGTTAGATCTAAAAGCCCTGAAGTCCAAGCTTTAGTAAAATTGGAGGAGGCAGGTGTAAAATGACTAAAAGTGACTGGGTATCACATGCATCATCCTGATCGTGCATTCGAAATCCAACGGCTCACATTACAAGTTTCCAACACTTGTCTAGTTTTCACCTGATATGCTTCCCAATTCAAATGAAAGACGTCTTGTTTAGTTACCAGCCAAGGCCCGTATGATGAGAAGTACAATTTTTGGCCCATAAAAGTTTGAGCAGCCTGCAGCCATGCTCGGCCTATAATATACACTTCCCCACGTAAGAAATTGTAAAAACTACCGTATATATCACCTTGAATTTAAGATTCTCACACATAAGTTTTTTGTTGTTGTAAATCCGCATCCACCCACTAGATTTTGTTGTAACAACCACTCCAATATGTACATGCTTAATCAGTGTCATGTGTTTTGGCTTATATAAATTTAAAATAAATATATAAGTTAACTTAAGTTCAATATTTTTACGTTTTTAATGATTGTTTTCTTAAAAAATATTTTAGAATGATTTATAGTTATCTTATTTTCATAAATAAAATTTTTCAGATCTCAAACTCTAGGAAACTGACTAACCTCTAATTTATTTCTTTTTTCACATTCTATAAAAATACGAGATCTCAAACTTCATATGATTTTTTGGGGTGGTTTATGTAATTAAGGCCACCTTTGTTTGCCCTCCAGTAATGGAATCCAAATTCTATAATCCAAAAGTTGAAACAAAGGGCTGGATTTTGATTCTAGATTCTATAATATGAGTCTCCAGATTCCATAATCTAGCAATCTAGGATTTGGCAATCTGGCAACACCCATATTTTGCTGGATTGGAGCACAAATATTTGCTGCTTTGCTATCGTGGCTTATTGTAAGTGACTTGTAGTTGGATTATGGAATCCGGACAAACAAACGTCCCTCATATTTTAAGACTTAGATTCTTACAATCTCATATTCTACAATCTACGATCCATAATCTAAAATCCACGCTAAAACAAAGGAGGCCTAAGTCCATAATCAATTTGCATGGGGCGGTGTGGGGCATGTGGAAGTTTAGAGCATCTCCAACAGTTTTCAATAATTTTACTCTCAAAAGACTGATTTTAGAGAGTTGCTATATCTATTGTGTAGTAAAAAGAAGACATGCACTTCAATCGTTTTTAATAATTGTTTTCTAAATAGTTTAAATATCCTTTGTGAGAGTAAGAATTAGGTAGCTAAAAGTAGCAACCTTTAGACAATGGGTTGAGAGTTGGTAAATTTAGCAACCTCATATAGGAAACGGTTCGAGAATGATTTTTATTAATTACATCCTAAATTCTCTATTTAGAAACCTCACTTAGAAACCGTTGGAGATGCTCAGGACAACCTCCTCACCCCCACACACACACACATGTGCGTCATCTCATACAGATGTCGCGGCTTTGAAAGTCGATGTCAACGTACAAGTATTTTGGATGTTTTCAACGTCCTGGTACGACTTATTAGCTGTCACGAGTGGTTTCATTAAATGTTTATTGTCAAGCTTATATAAACATCAGATGTGATCTCTGGACTAGTGTAAAACATGAATCAAAATGTCCGCACAGGATCGTGCTCATAAGACTGCATTTGTGCTACGGCAGAAAGACATTTTTGTGCGCCGTGGTTATGCCTCTGCTCTTGGATTTTGGTTGGCACCTTGCAGTTGCAGCTTAATGCTGTTCTGTGTGACTTATACGAGTTAAATAACCATTCTTATAGCTTATATACTCTACTTCCATCAGGTTACCCACAGGAAAGTAATGCATCAACATTCAGTTCAACACACTACTCCACTTCAGCAGTTGTGGAGAATCTGTGACTCTCTCCAACTTCAGAAATGCACTCTACATGAGGTTGAGAATCTGACAGTCTTGGTAGTGGAGTACCGCCGAGACGAAGATAGTACTAGTAGAAAGCAGCAGTCATGGGTATCGGTGGGTTCAGGAGCACTTCTTCCAGGTTTTTATGCCCAAACGGAGTGACAAATCAATCTTTCAGAGATACACATGATATACCGCTGCCATGGGGTGAGCGTGCTCCCGCCCGTTGACTATTACTGAAATTCAGACAGATTCATCACAATTTTCTCAGGTTACAAGCTTATACAGCATGTGTGCTGAGAGGATATACTCACGTTACAATGGGAGATATGCACACACATTTATCATATATCGGAATAAAGATCCTTTCCAACGACCACTGACACCACCTGAACGGCGTCATTTACAAACCAGGTGGACTGTAGGGTAACAAGGAAGAAATAGAAGGGTAAACAGAGACCGTGTAGATCTCAACTACTAACTGTCAAGTATCTCAAACTCTGAATCCGTCGCGATCACATCCCAGGATTCCCTCTTTGACAGTGATGCAGGCGGAGTAGGTTGCGGAGGCCGGTGGCTGTAATCAGTCGACGAAGCAGGTTTTCTTCTTACTGAATCCCGGCGAACTGAGGAACTAGCATATGGGAGGTGCCTCCGGTCTGACAGGAGTGAATCCATGTACTTGTCCATGACAACAACATTGGAACTATCTGCGTCGCTCAGCTCCTCGCTACTAAGGTATCTTTTACCTTCCCTGAAGGACTCCACGTCAGAAGGTATTTCAGACCACTGATCCATGCTATCTTGGGATTTCGACTTGGCGAACACCCACTGGTCAATGCTTCGTTCGGATCTTGTCTTGGTGAAAGCATGGCCATCAGAAGATTGATAACCCTCTTGGTTGCTTTTCACACTTTCTATCTCACAGACATGCGGTGGAGAATCTGACTCTATCTCATTGGTGTGATGCACAGAGCTTGGCACACCCTGATTATCTTCCTGCAGCACAATTGCAAGATAAAGATATATAAGCAACACAATTTCATGTCATATAACATTTCGGCAGTTAACTGTATTCTTCTTCAATGATGGTGTTTACAAGAAGCTTAAAAGAATGCCCTATAGAGGACAGCAAACAGATTGGCATAGTATGTGCTTGTTCAAAAAGATGCTGTTCAAGTGAACATTAGAATGCTATAAGCAGCTAATACTGCAAAATAGTGCATTATGAAAATTTACTAGCTCACCCAATCCAAAAAAGTTGGATGAGTTAGAGCTTCTTGCCCTCCTCCCCCCCCCCCCCAAAAAAAAAAAAAAAAGCTTTACCAGATGCAATATTTAATACTAGGTGCCATATTCCAGTAGCTACCATATGCACATTCAAATCAGATAAGCAAAGAAAATCCAGGTACAAGAAATATCCCACCACACAATACCATCAGGTCACTCTATTAATAAAGATGTATTATCTTTAATATTACGTTATTAAGCCAACATGAAGTAGTATGACCATGAACGAAGATATATAAATATTCTTGTTTCATCCTGTCATAGTCTATTCTGAACCTGAATATAACATAAGCAAAGTCAATATAAACCAGATTCGAGATCTTTCCCTGCTTTATCCATTCTTTCAAAACTGCTTTCTAAGACTAGCATAAACCATGTGACCTATCATAGAAAACCTGCCCTCCACCAAAACTTTGCCAATAGAATGATGAATGCAAATATGAAACAAATTGTCATCATACCTCTGAACTATGCTCAAGTATGTTCGACTCAAGCAGCCTAAAGTATATTTTCCAGAATACATCTTCATCCATGTAAGAAGGACAGAGCCTAGCCCGTAGAGATGCTAGATCTGGGACAAGTTTTTCGATGGATTCCACGTGATCTCTTTGGATATCAGAGATTACAGAATCTGCAAATAGCATAAACACAACATTATGACACTACTTACTTACATAGTAGAAAAACAAATCAAAAGAGTTTTACATGCAATTAATGAACAGTAAAACCTTTTAAAAAGAATTCCTACTGGTTCGAATAAACCATTGATACCAAATGGAACAGAAACAGAGAACAAAATCATAACACTATGGTATCTATAAGTAACAAGTAAATATATTAGCACAGAAGGCACAGACTCACACCGCCCAAGCATGTCTATGACTTGAGAATTTGTCATGTGTTCGAGCTTATTAGTTCAAGCAACTCACAACTCTTAAGCATAATCTAAGTAAGAAGAAATGGCTTGCTACCACAATCCTCAGTTGTAAATAAGCTTACGGTGTGCTTGTTGATTTTAATTCACATGCAATTGTTGTTCAATCTAGCAACTCTGACACAACACAAAACAAGGGGGGACACGATGAAGGCCAGAACAGGAACAAGAGCATTGCATAGCACCTCGATCTCTCATAGCATGACACTTGCCTTAAACCTCCTGAGTCCAGTTGGATTACTTATTTTAGGATTTCGGCTCCCCTCCCTCTCAGTTCCAAAGAGAGAAAAAAAGAACAGCTCTAAATAAGAGCTCGCATGCATCAGGAACCTTTCCATTTATATCCACACCGCCTAATAAGACCACTAAAAGAATCTAGCATATCGTACCATACGACACGCGGAATTTGTGGAAACGGACGACGTTACTTGCAGGTCTAGTAGCAGCAAATCGAGTACCAATCGACAAGGGGTGAGTCAATTACTCTCATCGAGGGCGAGCACGGGGAAGTCAATCCACGCCTCGGGGCGCGCGGCGAGGGCACGCGCCGCTGCCACGACATCATCGGCTACCTGCGCCGCGGCGGGAGGAGCAGCGGGCGCAGGTGGCGGGGAGGGCGGCGGGGACGCGGCGAGCAGGGATTGGTCTGGCGCGGGAGGCGCGGCGCGGAGGAAGCCGCCGATCTCGGCGAGGTCGGAGAGGATCCCCGCGAGGATGGACGGGGAGGGCGGCGCCGGGGACGGGGAGCGGCGCGCGGCGCCGCGGCGGCGGTGGGTGGGCGTGGCCGGCGGGGAGTCGGTGTGCGCGGGGTTGAGCAGCGGGTGGAGGAAGCAGGCGATGTCGAGGAGGTGGCGGCCCAGCTCCGAGAGGTCGTCGCGGACGCCGCGCAGCCCGCGCGCCATCGCCGGCCTCGCTTTCGCGGTGGGGGTTGCTTGTTTGCGAGGGAGGCGGCCTGCCCTCCCTCCCTCCGCGGCGGGGTGGGGTTGCTTGCCTGCTCGCTTTCGCTTGCGGTGTGGTGGGGGCGGCAATGATTGGGACCTGCCGCGAGTGAGAGAGAAAGAGGGAGAGGCTTCCGGCTCGCGGGCGCCGGGCTCGGCGCGCGCCGCACCGCCCGCACGGGTCGTTTCGTTTGGTGCGAGTCGCGCGCGGGGCACGACGGGCTCGCTTACGCTTCGGTCTCAGGAGACTCGGTGCGGCCAACGGAACGGTGGGTTCGTCACGTGCCACGCGCATGGGCTACACGACGCTGCTGCCAGAGAGAGCGCCAAAGTGGCGGGTGCGGTGCTGACGACCCGTGAAACGGACGGACACGGCGCGGCAGCCTTCTCAGAGTTTCCCCGGTGGGTTGACCTCGACGCTTCGGTGACGCGACGGCTCACCTTGCGCCCGTGCGCGCGTTCAGGGAGAGACGACAGCGAGCGGAGTTGCCACGCGCGCTGGTGCCGGTGGTTGTGCGTTATGCGGGGAAGGCGTGCACAGCTCCGGTGCCCGCGCCGGCCGCGCAACATTACGTGGCAACCTTGTCGCGTCACGGCTCCGTTAAACTCCGGCAGCGAGGACACTGGAGACGCGCACGGCAGGACAGAAAGAGATTACCTGCAAGCATAATCAGACAGTGCAGACTCACAAACGTTTGTCAACTGATTTAACTATTATTTTCTTAACAATGTTCGTCAGCTGGATTATCAAGCTCAAGGGCAGTAGTGCGAGACAGAGTGTCGCGCAGGAAGGGACAAGGAGGTAGTAACAAAGAATGTCAAATTATTCAACCGTATCCAGTGTCCAAGAATAATCCAATACTCCAATCCCTCGAGACTTACGTGCCGTGCCTCCTCTCAACAAGAATGACGCCCGACCCTCTCTCAACTGCACAAGAAAAAATTAAACCGAAAACCATATATTACAATCACTTCCACCTCCTCCTACTCCGGAGCACCGTCATCGCGCTGACCTGCTCCTGCCGCTGCACTGCTGCTATACACCCCAACCTTTGACGCTATATAACCGTGACCAATAATGACTCGACCTACTCCGTGTGTGTGTCACACCGGCGACGACAAAAAGAATTTGTGTGTGGGACTACGCGACCAAGAACCGCTGCACGCCTAGAGCGAGGGAGAGGGGGCGGGGCTAGATGAGCCCCGTGTAGGCGTTGCCGGGCCCGGCGTGCAGCGGCATGCCGGCGGCGCCGTAGGGGTGTGCGCCGGCGGGCGCGAACGGGTTGCCGAACGGGTTGGCCGGGTTCTGCTGCATCGGGTGGTGCACGACGGGCGCCGCGGGGGCCATGCTCATCATCTGCTGCTGCAGCATGAAGGCCTGCTGCTGCTGCGCCATGGCGGCCATCTGCACGCCGTGCGGCGCCGCGAACCCGCCCGACGCGTAGAACGGGTCGTGCATCGCCGGCGCCATCGTCTGCATCATCGGCGCCGCGGCGGGGGCGTCCCAGGGGTTGTAGCTCGCCGTCTGGCTCGCTCTCCGGTTGGCGTCGTCGTACAGGCTGTCCAGGGTCAGCAGGTCCAGACCACCGGCCTGCACAGAAATTCAAATTTGAATTAGACAGCCATGGTGATGTGCCGGAAATGCTGAATTTGCAAGAAAATTTCTTCGGTAACCTACCAGTTTCTTGGTTGAGGTAACAGCAGTTTCATTCGAGCTTGGCGCCGTTACAAGGGCCAGTTCCCAGCCTGTGACTCCATTTTCGAAAGTGGCGGGAGCAGCTTTAGGAACATCATCTGCCATCACAGCCAGAGAGTAAGGGCGTGTGCCTCTCAGTCAAACAACTTTACCTGGCGCGACAAATCGCCAATCGCGCGAAATTTACCTATCGGGACGATCGCCAGCGCCAAAGCGTTCTTCTCGTCTATCTCGGCCACAGCAGGGTGCGGTTCGTGCAGACCCTGTAGCAAGGATGAAAGACGAGTTAACATCACAGACTGCATAGCTGAATAGTGTGGTGCTTTTAGTGGTACAGAATATTACCAGCAAATCTGTTGGTTCATCTTTTGGTGGTTCCTCTTTTACTGGTTCTGGTTCGGGTTCCGGTTCCTGTGCTGGTTCCGGTTCTGGAGCTGGAGGGGTGAAGCTGGTTTTTCTTCCTCCTCTGGCTCTTTCTTGTATTCTATCGCCAGCACAGCCTAAAAACAAATAAAATTTGTTCAGAGACAAACAAGTAAGTAATAGCTAACTCAATAAACAAGATGGTTGAAAGGTATCCTGAAAATTCCAAGCCGAGCAGTTGGTAACAATTTGCTTGAGCAAGCAAATCAATTATGTAAGATGTAATTTCAAATATGTAAGTTCAAAACATAGCAGACTTGAGCATGCCAATCAATTACTAAGATGAAAAAAAGGTTCTTCTGTTACTAGTATGCAATGCATCAATTTAGATTCATTGCTAATTTTTTCTCAGCAGTAAGACTATTGAAATTTCCATATTTAACAAACATAACTGCATAACGTGAGGACTACACAAACAACAAGTAGTTCATATTTTTTTGGAATTATTTCTTAACTGGATCTATAATCTTTGTGATTGTCAGCATTCCGACATTTAAGTGAAGCTCATTTGGGTTCAAAATATCCTATCCATAAGTGAGTTCAGATCTCAAACAGTTTCCAAACCTTTTGAGCCATAGTTGGGGCATCTGTTACATACTCCTCCATGGTTTGTAAGAATGAAGCTGGAGGCTGCAGTAAGTCATCAACATTTGTTGTAAGCAAAATTGCTAACGTGAAACAACGGACAAAAACTAGGAAAGAATTGATGGGATCATTATCAAACCTGTTCAATTTTTAAGAACTTCTCACCACGCCCAATATGAATAGTTTTACATACTTCGTAAAATTCTGAGAGCCTTTCAGCCTGTGAGTAAAAAAAAAAAAAGAAAGAAAATGAGAATCCATTGATATCAGCCGGCATCCACATGATCCCTTCAACTTGCCTCATGATATATATTCCACTTCTTTAAACAGTGTCAAGCTAGGCACAATATCACAGGTTCAAATAACAGTACTCTCTCAACGAACTGAATGGATATCACATAAGTTCAATTTCAACTATCCTATTATATAGAAAGATACTACTATTTGTGCTCTATCAAGGATATGCATTAAAGGGATCATAAAATAAAGCTACAGCAATTTACCTGATTAGTTGCTCTCTTGTATATATCAAGTGCCCTAACAGCATCACTTCTTTGCATTTCAAAGAACTGCAATAGAAAATACAATATGTAAGTTTGAAGATAAAAGTTAAAGGAATATGCAATCCTTTATACGACTTTACATACTTAACCAAGGTCTTATGCCCAAGAAGGCTCACCTTATCAACCAGATTGATTGTTCCGTCACTAATGGCGGTGTATATCTTAACACTCTCTAAAGCAACCTATAGTAATGAACAAAAGAAACTCAATAAATATAAGGGGTTCAAGACCATTTGTACATTTGCTTGAAACGAAGCAACCATTTTTTAAGACAAAGGAAAGAACTGGACATTTAATACTTACCATTGAAAGTGCATGCTGGATTATAACATTGTAAGACGACGCACCTTGTGGCTATAAAATTTTAGCAGTTAGCAAATAGAATTGGATGCATGGATGACATCACAAAAATATGGAACACACATTGGTAGCAAAAAGTGTAATTACCTGGCAAGCAAGGAGCCGAAAAAGGAGTTGCTGCAGTGGTGGCAGATGATCAAGCAAAGCAGCAGTTTCAAGATCCCGAGTCCTCTGAAGAGATCAAAATTTTCCATATAGTTAGACTACTGTCGGCCATTACTGTCTCATGATAAGAGAATTTCATTTCCATTCAAGGAGACAAAAAGAACAAAGCTACTAATAATAGCTAGATGTATGACATGGCACATAGTTATCCGCATGACAAGAAAATATAAAGATACAAATGTCAATGTCATAAGTGTTCAAAACAAGAGTGAATTAGCACTAGCCCTGGATTACATACCGGAGGGTCGGTTTCCGCATCATACTTCAGCACTCGGAAACATTCAAGCCTCTCCTCTAAATACAAAGCATAAATGCGCACCCATGCAGAATAATCCCAAGCTGAATGAGAAGTAGAAATAAATGAGACAAGTTTTGAGTCAGAACTTATATTTCAAAGGACTGTACAAGGATAACACTAGGACCTAGTACCTTGTGCACTGGAGTCATCCTTAAAGTAGGACATGTTCAGCATATGGGACCTAGATCTTCCATAATTGATAAGCTCTTCACGGAAAGTGGGATCAACCTCTCGTAGCGCACGGTGTATGACAATCAATGTCTTCAGTGCAACCTGATCGATAAGAATCAATTAAAATGTTCATGAGTCCTATTAGTACATACTGTTTATAAAAAGCTGTGGAATTACACTTAACATTAGTACTGTGAAAACTGAAAATGTAAAAGGCAGGCCATACCGCCCAGTTGCGTGTCTTCGAAAGACGTCTGGCAAGTGCATGAATGCAGTAAGCTACATCTGCCCGTGGCCTTGCAGCAGAAATGGAATGAAAAATTTCTGCAGAGGAATGAAGATGTGATTTATAACTTCTGACAGCATAAAAACGTGATGATTCTACTATTGTTTATTTGAAAAGAAAAGTACGCAATCAAATAGAGTTTGGACTAGTATTTCAGTGCACATGCCAATACCTCTTATATATTTCTCCTTTGATGGACGCTCAACATGGTTCGTGGCCTTGACAATTGCAATGTCTAATTCCTGTTGTAGGGAAAAATTGTAAGTCCAAGCAAGTGCAATGAATGTGTGAACATTACAGAGAGATCATAAAAATGCATTCACCTTGTAATCACTATTCACTTTTGCTAGGCTAACAGTTGTTGTATCCTTGAGGGCACCCAGGTACTTCCTGAGAGTTGGCTGAGTTCCGCCAACCGCCATTCTCTTCAACTCCCAGCTGAAATCCTAATTGATCTGAACAATAAGCAGCAAAAAACCAAACGCAGTACAAATGAGATGTCTCCTTGTCTCAAACAAAACATGCTGTATGTCTCAGACAAAAACAGGCAAAGCATTTCCTGAATCTCCATCCAATCGCATCTACAGTTCAAAAACAGTACAAGAGATGACACTGCACGATAGTAGTTGGATGGTAAATGCATTGAGCCTATAATGGTTCCATAACAGTTTCAATAAACAAGACTAGAGGACAAAAAGAAACGCTATTGCGCACCTAAGAATCACAACAATAAATTGAAAAACACTGACTAATTTAGTTCAAGCAAGGCTTTCCCTGCAGTTTCTATCAACTTCATGAGGGAAATTATTCTCCTTACATAGGAAACCACAAACGCAGAACCACGCTGTATGTCAAACTGATAAGAGATTGAATCGACAAGTACATAGGAAAAATGAAAAAGTACATGGAATCGACAAGTATGTAATCAACGTTGGATCCAGATGAGTTACACACAGGAACAGAGGAGAAAATAGCACCGAAAATCTATGGTCGCGACGACAGAAACAAACATACGAAATGTCTGAACGCAGTCAACGGGCTCAGAACAGCAAGAAAATGGCGATATGATGGCATAGTTACATTTCCGGAATATGCCGAGCGTTCAAACAGATAAAAGCGAACTAAAATGGCAGATGATTAAAGCCATGGCATTAATAGACACTCACAACAAACAGATTCCCAGAAGCGTCAGCAGAACCTAGTACAGTTGCTGCAACTGCAACAGACTGTTCAGATTGAACCGAGTAGAGTTGCTGCAACCAGCAATCCCTATCAGTTTTCGCCGGAACAACAGTGGGAAGGAATGGATAAGACAACATGAAGTCTGCGGAGAATCATTAAATTGAGCAGAGCAAGGCAAGAATCCCACCCGGGTTCTCCGGCAGAGGACCGAGAATTCAAAATTTTCCCAGAAAAGGAAAGAAAAACAGATTTCGCATCCAGGCAATGGATCGCTCAACGAGCTATCGGCCAACCCACCTGACGTTGCCCACACACGCGATCCCAAGTCCCGACCTGATCCCAAACCGCGCCCAGCACACCAACCAAATCCACACGAGTTTGGTCGGATCCAATTGCGCAGCCGCGGAAGAAGGAAACGACGAGGTCAGTACAGTACTGTAGCAAGCAATCCTATGAAGGACACGAGCACCACGCGAAGATTTCAAACTGAGTTCAGGGTGACAAATAGATGACCACTGCACCTTCACGGCGCCCCAGAAAAAAGAACGCTTTTTACGCCGCCAGAATTGCCAAAAGCAACGCGACACCAAAATTACTCCCGTCTACTACTAGAGCCGTAGACCTGCTCTTGCCCCCATACGCGACTAAACGACGAGCAGAGCGAACAGACGAGCTGCTCGGATTCAGCTAACCGGCGAAGAAGGAGGGGAGAGCAGGAAGAACACAGCGCAGCGCTCACCTCCGCAGCAGAGTAATCTCTGGAAGAACGGGCCGGACAGAGCGAGAGAGCCTTTCCGGCGCAGAGGGGATAGATGCAGGGAGGGGGAGGGCGTGGCTGGACTCCTGGCGAGGCGACGAGACGAGAGAGGAGGAGAAGAGGAGGGGGAGGAGGGGCGGTCGCTTTCGCAGCTCGGCCAACCCGGAGGCGAACCACCACCCGGTGGCCGGACAGAGACGCGGCACCAATTAAACAACGCCGAGCTGCGGTGCGCGGCACTGCACGGACAGCTTAGCAGCAAGGCACAGACACTGCTTAGTTGGTTAATCAGTGGCGTCCGGGGTTGATTAGTGGCAATTGATTAGTCTGCGGTGCACCGTCTTTCCATTTTATTTTTAGTTTTATTTTATCTCGTCGGTGGTTTGTGTCTGTCGAGATTGACTCTGTGAGCTCTGCTTTTCTAAAAGAAGAACATGCTTCGTTAGTTGGTTTCGCTGCCAGAATTAAAATTACAAAAGCTCTTTATTTGGAGATGTATTTATAGTGGAAATATGGCTATTTTAAGCAAAAATAAAAAAAATACTGAATCATATTGCGAGCATACCTTAACTGGTAATAATTATAGTTGCGCTTATACGGTGCTCCAACCTACGAATGTTATATTCTGATGTATAAATTTGTCTCACCATATGATTAGGAGTAGAAATAATCTAAAAGCAGTGTGCCACGAGGACAACGAATATGGAAGCGGCAGAGGGGGATTAGCACTAGCCAGGTACGTGTGAGCATACTTTATTGGTAGTCCACCGTAGCCGTCAGTTGAGGGGAGTGGAATAATAATTGGGGAGAGAAATTGCGGTGCTGACAAGGACTTACTTGTCCGGACATTTCCCTTTTTCTACCGGTGGATTGCCTTTTTTGCACACAACACAAGCGCTCCACGTTTCGCCGTTTTCAGATGATGGCCAAATTGCAAACCCGTCCTTGGTACAATTTACAGTATTTTATAGAGTGAACCGCCAGTGTATCTCAAGCTTGTGGAATGGTCAGGTAAAAACTGCTTTTCTGTTTTCTTCTTTGCTTTTCTTTTCGAGATCGTATCGGAATAACGGCTGACGGTGCCACCTAGAGAACACTTGGGTGAGAAGGAAAGAATTAGGCGAATTCCAAGCTTTCAGCATCACTCAGTTTCACGCTTTTAATGAGCTTGACTGCGACGATGAAGACACTCTTCTCCGTTCCGTCAAAAAACACACGTCAAAAGAGTTTCCGTCAACCTTCAACTAGTGCCTCTCATCCCAAATTTAAGCAAGTTACTAGTAGTAGCCAAGGCCTCAATTGTCCGCGATCATCCGAAACGCATGACCATTTGCGCATGATCGCATCTCTCATACCGAGGCGTCAATTGTCCGTAACCGAGATTGCAGGGGCTAGAACGAGAAAACGCCTCGCTTTACCTAACTCCAGCTGCCTCCTGATGACTGCGTATAATTCGCATGTGAGTTGGCGAGATGATTAGCCATCCAATAAACAAATAGAACGATCGAGAGGTTACTGGTGCGAGGGGACGATCGAGATGGGATCATGGCCACGGTTCGGATGAAGGAAGGAAGCTGCAGAGAAAAAGAAAAGGGAGGAGGGCAGAAAAGTCAGAGCTGGGCAAAGCATCCACTGTGCTAGATCAGCGCGTCGGACAGGGGAGGCAGGCAGGGAGCCGCCGACATTCTCTGATGGGCTTGTCGCCTCTGCTGCTGCTGCTGCTGCTCTCTGTCTGCAGCTCGCAGTGATCCGGGCAACGGGCTTCGCCTGCGAAGGAAAAAAACACGAGAAAATGGGCTCTGCATGCGTGTTATCATGAGCCATGTCGAAGCGTGGCTGTGCCTTGTGTGGATCGAGTCGCTGCTTTTCTGTGGCGTGTCAGCGTGTCTGTCTGTCCACGGACGTGAAACGGTACAGCGCCCGTGTTGTCTTCCTCGGATAGGAACTTCGCATGAATTTATGCAAAGACGCTTTCGCACGAACTGTCCCTTTCTCTTCGTGTAGCATGCTCGATTTGTTTGTCCATGGAGGCGAAAGTTGGAGTTTCTTTCAAGGTTGACAAAGAAACGATTCCGCAGGAGGAAATGAGAATCTGGTAAGAAACGATTCGATTCTGACACCATCACAAGCTTATCCTCCCAATTCTGAATCCCATTTCGAAGACATGGAAAGATTCTGGTGTGAGGCTGTGAGCATTCGATTGCGATATCAACCACAGGCTCAGTGGGCGTATCGCTGTCGCTGCAGTTTATTCAATCTCCGAAGAATAGTCACACTGTCGAATTGCCAGTCAGCTTAGCGGCACGGCGAGTCCATGAGTTGGTTATTCCTCGTCGCTGTGCGTGTATATGATGACGACCCGTTCAATCATCCAGCTCAAATCCAGCGATATATATACTAGTCTAGAACATGTGACTGCTGGTTATGAGCCAAAGTTAAAAGCTTGAAATATTCAGATTCTGGAAGCGGCCACTCAAGGAAAACCATCGACTTCTCTTTGCTTCGCCGGCGTGGAAATACAAAAGGTTCGTTGCCGTCGGCTCAAGGTTGACACAAGTTCCTGTAAACTCTATGCTTTCAGTATAATAGGCAGCCTATATAAGTTTCCTCTAAAAATAGATTGAAACAAGTGCAGATAATTATATGTGTCTAAAGAAAACAATGAATCAACGATGATTTGATGAGCCTGGTATTTGGAGTTTTGGACGCCACCCGTTCGGGAACCTTAGACAGGACCGACGAGCAATGACTTTTTTATTACTATTCTGGCGAACAGTGACTTTTTTTATCTCGGCGAACAAAAACTTGATGAAATTAGACAGGAGCGTGACATTTTATTTTTCGTAGAATCAGTAGCGTCACACTCACTCGTGCGGTCAAATCCCACCCGTGTTCATGTAATTGGGCCGTGAAAAAGGAAGCCGGCCCACGCGGGGTTCCGTCGTGGGCTTTTAAGTCCTACTGGTCTGCGGTGCGTGGAACAGAAGCGACAGACGGTTTAGACATTTAACACCACACCGCTAAACCAGATGAGCGAGACCAGCATATAAACTCGAACCGAAGCACTGTCGCTGTCTCTTCGGAGACATCCAGATAAAATTGGAACGATACAGCATGGCCCCTAAGGATGACACGTACAAATCGAGAAATGGTCCAAATTTTTTTACGATTTCTGCAGCGGTCCTTGGTGTCTAGTTTCTGTTTCACAGATACGCCCCTCGAGAATTCTGTTCGCACCCTTAATCATTCTGTAGCGATCCTTGCGTGTCTTGTTCTGTTTCACAGATACGCCCTTGGAAAATTCTGTTCGCGCCTAACAGGTTCTCAGCTCTTACAAACACTGGTCCGTCCTATAGTCCGATGGTTGTTTACTTGTTTAGACATTTTTTTCTTCTTAAAAACGCAGTATCCTCATCGAGTTTTTTCAGCTTAAATGGAGCGGAGACCTTGAGTATTAATCTGCGTGGCGTGCCAGTAGGTTGTGCCTCATCTTTTTCAACTGTCTCTTCTACCTTTGTAAGCTTTGATATGTAATTTTTCTCAATCAGGTTTGAATCCATGGTAGACCGTGGTGAACCCCTTCAATTCAACACTTTCATCTAGATGCTCAAATTATTGGATAAAACTCCATTATATAGTACACTAGTGACTAGATATATGTTATGCATCTCCTTCAAAATATGATCAAGCGATGTTTTTTTCTTTCATGACATAATTCATCATGCCCTCAACATATGGGGATTCTGATACAAAAAACATGTGCATATCACTGCGCTGTGTGCTTGGCGCTCATACCTCTCCTCCAACCTCATGTAATTTCTTTTTATTCTCTTAGTCTCCCCCTCCCCCTAACAAGGGGCTTGGCTGAACTCAGCTTCCGCCCACATGTAAAGTGCTATGGTACTTCTATACCATTCACGCATGCAATGCAATATAAGATGGGTGTAAACATCCCGTTTGGCTTAAAAAAATGTGGTCATTTAACTTTTTTCTATTAACATGTATTCAAGTGAGATTTATTTTCTGTAAGCGGTTATGGCTAAAAAAAAGATGTGGTCATTTAACTTTTCTTCCATTAATGTTTATTCAAGTGAGATTTATTTTCTGTAAGCGTTTAAAGAAAGATACTCATCATTTGTTTTACCCGTTTCTTCATTACATTCCAAAGTTTGAATGCTCGTGGTTCAATTTCTAGGTTCACCACTGATCATATATAAAGAGATTATTCAAAGAAAGATCACCATACATCTTAAGGGTGTGTTCGTTTCCTGGGTCTAAACTTTATAGCTGTCACATTAAAAAGAATCTTATTATTTAAAAGTACTAAATAAAGTTTAATTATAAAATAAATTACAGGACCTAGACTAATTTACTGAGACGAATCTAATGAGATTAATTAAGTCATGATTAGAAGACGATGCTATCGTAGCATCACTTTAGCAAAATATAGATTAATTAAGCTCATTAGATTCATCTTGAATATTAGACCAATCATCGAAAAGGGTTTTGTCATTAAATTGATCGAAATATTCATAAATAATAAGATTCTCTTTGATGTGACAGTTCTAAATTTTAGAGGACAGGAAACGAACAGGGCCTAAATGTCATTCAGTCCATGCAGCTCAATCATGATTGAAAGATACTCGAGCCCTTTGGTGACCACCTCCGGTCGGCAGAAGATACTGTGAGACACGAAACTAACCACAAGATCCTCGCCGACAATCTTGGAAAGATGAGATTGCAACTGATCCCAGGAAGATCGCACGGAAATGCTAATCCGTTCAACGAACCTAGACGCACAAATGAGCAGTGTCATTTTTGTTTTTTGAAACAAATGAGCAGTGACATGCTCACACCGCACCAGGCGCACTAGCCGGAGCCGCTAACAAATTTTGCGTTCCGAGTGCGCGGTCCCACCCGTCGGTGGCACCATCCAGCCCCTCCTATATACGTCACGTCGCCGTCACCCAGCTGACCACAACAATCCACCAACAACTTCCGCTTCCCGCTACATCGATCCTCGCCAATGGCCGCCGCCGTCGCACCCACTGCCCTCGGCCGCCTCTTCCTCCTCCAGCTCAGCCCCATCCAACTCTCTCCCTTCCCCGAAGCCCGGCACCGCCTCCTCCCAGACGCTCCGCCTCCCCGCACACGGCCTGGTGATCTCCCGCCGCATGGCGGCGGATCGCTGGCGTCGGTCGCTGGCGACTCCGATCGGGACCTGAGTGCCTCCGCTGTGTCCATAGAGGGTCTGGAGGCCAGCGTCTCATCTGATTCTGGTGGGTGTTTGGGGAGATTGAAATGTTTTATCGCCTCTTCGGTAATCTGACATCATGTTGTCCGGTTTTGGTGGAGGTGGAGCTTGGATTTTCGAGTGATGATCTTGTATGTTTTGAGTATAGTTCTGGAGGCGAAGGAGCCAAGCGTGGCGACGATCCTCACCAGTTTCGAGAATTCGTTCGACATGTACGGGGCTCTGAGCACGCCGCTTTACCAGACGGCCACATTTAAGCAGGTAAACAGGGTCGGGAACGGCAAAATCAGTGTTTCTCGATGCATTATGATCTTTGTTAAATTTGGAAGTGCATTTGTTTGTTTGATCCTACTGTAGATGCTGTTTCGTATTAGGTGGGTGTATCATCTGTAGTGAAAAGAGAAATTAAAATTTTAGTTTGGATTTTTGTCGGTTGAAACACTAGTTCATGGATATTCAGGTACATGTACAAACAATAATCTTTGTGGAATTGATAAAAAGGTAACCTATATGAAGCTTACCCATCTGTTTTAAACTGTTGAAGAGTTCTATAAGCGTAGCTGTTGCTGTGTGTGAATGACTCAATATTGTATCGAGTATCATTTCATTTTAAAATTGTGGCATGCCTGTTGTTGTTCAGTTCAGACTATCTTGTTGTAACACTTGTATTTTTATCCATTTATTTATCACAATAGTTGGCATGGTCGTCCTTGAGATGGTAACCTGGTATACATTGTACAAACCAGTGAGAACTACTTGCATTTTCCTTTCTTTTTTTATATGCATAAACAAGATACGAACCCTTAAATATTTACTTTTCTTTCTAGTAGTTATGAAGGAATTATAATATGCATGTATTGAATTTGAATTTTGGATCTCTATTTGTTATTCAAGTTGATCTTGCAAACTTAGGAATGAAAACATTGTCATAATTTGCTCTTTGCTTTGTCCATTCCCTAGTGTACAGTTATTGTTTACTCACAAAAGTTATTTTCCAGCCTTCAGCAACAGATTATGGAGCTTATGATTATACTCGAAGTGGCAACCCTACTCGTGATGTTTTACAGAGGTTGGTATAGTGCTGTTTCTTTTCTAGGTGTGGTGCAAACAAATGCATTATTTGGACTGTTGATTAATTTGAGCACATATTTGTCAGCCTTATGGCTAAGCTTGAGAAGGCAGATCAAGCATTCTGCTTCACCAGTGGGATGGCAGCACTAGCTGCAGTAACACACCTCCTTCAGGCAGGTAAGCAAATGCCATTTTCTTTGTGGACTCCATCTTATTTCTCATCACTGAAATTGAGTTTCATATATGACTACCAATTAATTGTTAAAGTTTATGGTTTCAGGCCAAGAAATAGTCGCTGGAGAAGACATATATGGTGGCTCTGATCGTCTGCTTTCACAAGTTGTGCCTAGAAGTGGGGTAGTAGTAAAGTTAGTGCGATATTCATCATCTCTTTAAAACTGATTTAGCACCTCCACTCCAATCTTTCTCTTGTGACGTTGGTTACTGTAAACTTGGGCTAACCGTTGTCATAAAAAATACGGAGGGGCTATGTAGCTTATTTAGTGCTCACTTATAAATGGTATTTATTCTGATTTTGTAGACGAGTGGACACAACTAAAATTAATGATGTAGCATCTGCAATTGGGCCCATGACGAAGCTAGTGTGGCTTGAGAGCCCCACCAATCCTCGTCAACAAATTACTGATATACAGGCAAGAATCTTTCTCTGAATGCAGTGGTGACGGCAAGTACATGATATTTTGATTTATCGATAAATTTTCCTTAGGTTAAAATTGTATTCCATCCTCTGTTTATTTGCTTGGCAGAAAATTGCAGAGATAGCTCACTCTCATGGTGCTCTTGTTTTGGTAGACAACAGTATCATGTCTCCAGTGCTATCCCGCCCTATTGAACTTGGAGCAGGTATGGAAAAATATGTTCACTGGAATGCACAACATTCAAAGTTGTTTAGTTTCAGAACTCTAACAATCTATTTATCTGATTGCAGATATTGTAATGCACTCAGCGACCAAATTTATAGCTGGGCATAGTGATCTTATGGGTGGAATACTTGCAGTGAAGGGTGAAAGGTTGGTTATTCCAATACTAAGGAAATGATGCCACACCTTTTGTTTTCCCTCCCTTCATATAGCTTTTCCTGTTTAGTTCTCTGTGACATGAATGCCGTGAACTAAAGGTTGACTCTGATGGAATATTTATGTACTTTACTGCACTAAGCTTTTTAATCATCTTCAAATTTCATAGATGGCATAACACACCTTTCATTTGGTAACAGCTTGGCTAAAGAGATTGCTTTTCTACAAAATGCCGAAGGATCAGGTTTGGCACCTTTTGATTGTTGGCTTTGCTTGAGAGGGATCAAAACCATGGCTTTGCGGGTGAAGACACAACAGGTGCTTCTTCCTACGATTGTTACTATATATATTGACTGAATTCACTTTGTCTTTTTAGCCCATTTGATTTCTAAAGAGACTAATGACTAGTTTATTGTTGCTAGGCTAATGCCCAGAAGATTGCTGAGTTTCTAGCTTCTCATCCAAGGGTCAAGAAAGTGAACTATGCAGGGCTTCCTGATCATCCTGGACGGTCTTTACACTATTCCCAGGTATATCTTGTTTCACACCCTGTTATCTAGTAGTAGTTGTCATATACTCATATCTTTAGAACTCAACCTCCATGCTCAGTACTTAACAACCATGGTCATTTCATTTTTCTGTTTACATCCTTTTCAGGCAAAGGGGGCGGGCTCTGTTCTCAGCTTTCTAACTGGGTCATTAGCTCTATCCAAGCACATCGTTGAGACCACTAAGTACTTCAACGTTACAGTTAGCTTCGGTGAGCATCTAAAGGATTTCAATTCTGTAAAAGGTCCTTTGATCTTTCAAACATTTGGTCATGAAACTTTTTCCTCGTGCTGTTTCCACTGTCTGGAGTTAGACCCTTCGATCTTCCTTACTCAACCTGATATTGTATTCAAATGCAGGAAGCGTCAAGTCCCTCATCAGCTTGCCATGCTTCATGTCGCACGCAGCCATCCCTGCCTCTGTCCGTGAGGCTCGTGGCCTAACTGATGACCTCGTCCGGATATCCGTTGGCATCGAAGACGTCGAGGACCTCATCGCCGATCTGGACCACGCTCTTAGGTCCGGCCCAGTGTAGAGGCGGCATGATCTCTTTACCTTCTAGATCCGTTTCTTCGTAAATCAGATTAGATCAGTGGATGTGTTATCACGGTGATTCATTGGTAAACTGCAGCAGTAATAATAATAGGAACTTTGTATGAAAATAGCATTAGCATGAGAAAGGGGTTCACGCCTTGTATTGTCGGACAATCACACGTGAATCAGTAGCTGCTCCCCAGAAGCCAAATACGATTTTATTTTAAATATCAAGCAACTGCAGCTTGTGAACTTGTGTGAAGACTTTTCTCTACTACTTAAAAAATTCACAATGTTTCCATCTGCCTGCGATCTTCGTCCGGCACCTACGACCTTGGTCCGCACCTACGAAACAAAATACGATCCGAAATCATACCCCCGCGCCATCCCCTTCCCGAACCCCCACACGCGAACCCTCCCCGTAACTCCCTCCCTCCCTCCCCGTAACTCCCTCCCGAGTCCGCAGCTGTCGTAATCCGGACGCCGCCGCGCCGCCGTGATCCCGAATCCTCTTTCCCCGTCGCCGGAGACCCAGGACGCCCCGCGCCGCCGCGCCTGCGACACCCGGCCGCCGCGCCGCCTCGATCCCGGATCCTCCCTACCCGTCGTCGGCGACCCAGGATGCCCCGCGCCGCCACGATCCCGGATCCTCCTTCCTCGTCGCCGGCGACCCAGGACGCCCGCGCCGCTGCGCCTACGACCCCTGGCCGCCGCCACCACCTCGGGGTCGGGCTCGGCGTCGACGAACCGCCGGGGACCCCAACCACCTGCGACCTCGTCCCAGCCGCTGCCTGCGACCTAGGAGTCGGATCCTTGAACTATTGGCCGGACCTCGCATGCTCGACGCCCCTCCGCCCCTCCCGGTCTCCTCCCATCCGGTACGTACTTCCCCTCCTCTTCTCCCTGCAACTGCCCCTCTGTCCCCCATGACGTCAAGTTGCTTGTGTTCCTGTGGTGCTCAAAGATGAAAAATGCAAAGATTCGTAACTCCTCATCCTTCCCTGCATAAATTCCATTGAAAACTTCAGTTGCAGGTCTATATACATAATAATCTATCAAAAATAGGATAAATGCTGAAATTAGAGTTTGTGTTTAGACGCTAGGGTGATTGAGGTAGCAAAATTTTTGGGTGCTGCTAGAGTTGGTCACTCTCTTACTAAGTCTCTCTGTATGTAGAGAACTGAGAACTCAGTTAACATAATTTTCATTTGTTGCACAAGTTCTACTGCCTACTTTGCATGCTTACTTATCAGGTGCACTTAGAATTTTGAGGTTAGAATCCAGTTTGTTATACTGGTTGTTTATGGTCATCTAGGAATCAATCCTTTTTATTCCCACATCAACTACTCTTGTGGAGCTTGCATTTTTCCTTAGCCGTCGTAACTTTGCTACAAATCTTAGTGGTATAAACTCCTGTATTTGCATGTCAATCAAAGTAGTGCAATCCTCCAGGCCATGTGATCTGATGATTGTAAAGTGGAGTAGGATTCACTGGTCCAGTGAATAGATAAATGTGGCCGTAGTACTTGTGTTGTGGATTATATTTGTATTATAATCAAATTTGATTTGATTTGGTAGCATGCTGCAGTCAAAAGTAATCTTGTTGTGACCATTTTTCTTTTTGGCTGAAAAGAAGAGTTATCTTATGAGTTTTTTGTTTTGCATCACCTTTAAACTGTCTTGCTTACTGCTGCCCTGGATGAAAAATCACATGCTTGCCATCATCTTGTCCAATGCGTGCAGGTTCTCTGAACAAATTACCTGTGGTGCAGATAGCTATGACAAAGAAGAAAAGGCTGCTAGGTCATATGATCTTGTTGCTCTGAAGTACTGGGGTGCTAATGCTACTACCAACTATGCCGTAAATGATTTACTTCTCTTCATTATTGTTTTTTTTGTCGTTTATGGTGACACCAGTGTAGATTCACTGAAAAATATTAGTTTGGTCATCTGAATTTAGATGTAGACTCCCAAAAAAATATTTCAGCTTACTTTGTTTAGTCTAAGTCAAATTAGTTTCCTAACTGGTTCAGTGGATAAAAGAAATAGGATAGCGAGCCCCGTTTGGTTATGAAGAGTGAATAAAAAAAAATGAGGCACAATATTTCTACTACTACTACCTAGATGCTGAGACACCATTTTTCCTGCAAAAGAACACAATCATTTTTTATTTGTTTTTGTGTTCTGATCCATGTATCCTATTTTTCTCGGTTTCAAAGTCTGAACTGACCATTGGTAATGTATCATCACATCAATATATTTAGATGGATCGATATTCCATAATAAGGTGTTGATGTAGTTCAGATTGCAGAGAACTCACATCACCGCAGGCCTCACATTCAGTTTTCTTGGCTAACAAATTCTTTACTTAGCTTGCCAATCCTATTGCACCTCGTATAGAATAATTTTCAGTTCCTATGTGATAACAAACTTCAACTATTGCTTGCGTCAGTAGCAAGCTTTAGACTGCATCATAGTTTAGTAGGCTTGAAACTGATTTTTATGTTATCGATTAAACTTGAGCCATTGGTTGCATCATATTTTTAGTAGGCCTGAAGCCCTGAAATTGATTCTATATGTTGGACTCGCTGCATGAGTAGATTTCTTTCTTTTCTTACCATTTTTCTGCACTTCTGAATGATGCCAAAGTGTATGGCTTGATTATATTTCTCTTACATGTTCAGTTTACCACTTTATTTACTTCAATTCAAGAATAATTTTCCATTACTGAAGTGCCTCTGTTTCAATTTAGGCACATCATTTGAATAAAAAAGAACCGAGGAATGAAGAAATTCATTTGCAAAATTGTTGGGTACAGTGGGAAGTCACTACCCTGCTTTATAGTTACACCTGTAGCAACACATTGGCCTCTCTGGTACTTTCTCTCATATTGGTGTATCTGCTACTGGTGTCTATCCATATTGCTTTTTGCTAAACTTCAAGCTCTTGCTTCTATGGTAATAGTTTGTTATTTTTCCAGTACTAAGTTGTTTCTTATGATAAATTAATATGTTCTCTGAATCCAAAGGTTAAAGCCAATTTCAGTCATCTGTGTGGTTGTGAACATAGTAGAATTAACTCTTGATGATTAACCATTTCAAGCAAGATGTTCTTGATAATATTTAGATGCATTCAAAATCATGTCTGGAGCCTGGAGGTATAGGGAGCCTGCACATCTTTCTTTTTTAGTATTGGAATTATTTTATATAATAGGATTCTTAACAGGATTGCTGAAGAAACCTGAAACCATGGTTCGGTTTCAGGATTCTTACATTAGTTCTTGTTAGCATCTAACGTGGGGGAAAAAATTTGGACCTTTGTATAAATAAGAAACTAATTTTGATTCATGTTGAATGATTTGCACTTCATCCCTTGTCGGCTTGGGTAATGATTGGTAGCATGAGCTGATAACCTCCACCAGTACTACACGAAGGTAAAAAAGTTGTTGTGCTGCCAAAAACTGGATACAAGTTCAATTTGTGTAGAGTTATTTTTTCTCATAATATGGTGATGTTCAAAGTCATTTTTTCTTGTATTTTTCTCAATGAGACACCGAGTCAGTTATATGTTGATGCCTTCAAATATTTTGTAGATTTAGCAAGGACTGTTTCATTTTAGGTGCCTCCATGGTCAATGCCTTTGAACAAGTTAGATTTTTGTGATTAGCCTCATGCCTCATGTAGTGAGTTCATGATGCAGCTATTTATGCAAAATCGGTTCCTGTGTTTTTGCATAGTATTCTCATGAAAGAAAATGGAGGACAATCACATGAATAGTGGAAATCATGTCATTCTGATGATGCAGAAGTAGTTTGTGACATCTTTTCTATTAAGAACTTGTCTGTATCACAATTCTAAATAATTTGAGTTAGCTATTTTAAAAGAATGAGTGGAATGGAATATATTGATTCTTTATTGATATATTATTCGTATTTTCTTTATTGTGAAATTAATGTATCCTTTGCATATAGTCTCGAATAGTTTATATTCATATTTTCTTTTAGCTGGATCCACAAAATACATTTGTCTTTCCAGTTATTACTTGAATCTTCATGCCTAATATTCATTAAAAATATTTCTGATCGTACATTTCTAACAACAATTTCATGTATTTGCATAAATAATATGAATTGTAAATTAATTATGCCCGTACCAACGCACGGGCACACTGCTAGTCTTTTATAAGAAGTCTTGCTGTACGCCGAATGACCAATGAAAATTATTCATAGAAGAGAGATAAAATTCTTGAGAATAAAAAAGAGGAGACCAGTAAAATACATACGGCTTCAGTTGTACTCCTCTATTCTCAAGTTGATGTTCTTGTTGACTTTTCTATTACATTTAACCATTTATTTTATTCATTAATTTTTAAAAATCAATATATCTTTCATTATAGTTTATATAATCAATGTAACTTATAACTTTACATATTTCATTAATATTTTGATTAAGATGAATGATCAATCGTAATGTGAAAGATCAATGACAACATGAATTTTACAATAGAGTACTATCTGATAGCTAGACACACGCTTGTTTCGTTATCAACAATGCTACTAGCTAAGTTATGAGTGATGAGCATCTATAACTTTTTCGTTAGACGGGACGTAGACAAATACAGGCCCCTGTTTTTAGACCGGTTGTTCCGATTTTCTTTTTTGATGAATCCGATTAGTGAAAAGTGTAACGCCCTTTTGGCCCATAAAGCCCAAACCGGCCTATTTTCGCCTCTGACGTATATACCCAACCCTAGTTTAGCAGCCCGAGCGCACGATCCAGAAGTCTCCCACCTCATTCATTCTCCTCATCGGTGTGAGCGAGGCGATCGGAGCATCCACCCCAGGGAGGAAGTGCGAGGCGAGGGAAGCAGAGATGGGGAAGACGCCGGTGCGGATGAAGGCTGTGGTGTACGCGCTGTCGCCGTTCCAGCAGAAGGTGATGCCGGGGCTGTGGAAGGACATCACCACCAAGATCCACCACAAGGTTTCCGAGAATTGGATCTCCGCCACCCTCCTCCTCACCCCCGTCATCGGCACCTACCAGTAAGACTCCGCGCTCTCCCCTTCTCTCCCGCCGCTTGCCCGGCAGGCGGTTCTGCCGTGTCGCGCAGATCTTGTTGGATCTAGTAGTCTAGGGTTCGGTAGATTCCGCGTGCGAAGGACGGTAGGAAGCGTGTGGCGTTAAGATGGTTCATATGTTTCGATCCCAATGTAGTTAGGACGCAATTTGGTGTGCAAGTCATTGGTCGTGGAGCTCTTTGGCAATCATCGTGGGGTCGGTTGAAGAGTGGCAGATTGTGTTTTGAACATCTAGTGGGCTGTTGGTCTGATTGACGTGATTAACATCCAGTTTGATTGTTGAAATGGAATATCACTTAAAAAGCTGACCAATTTTATTGAATATATTATTTCCCAGCTTTTATGCCATTTATGAAAAATCGTTCTATGTTTACCTTGATCGTGTCATCAGTATTATGGTATTTAGTGGGTCCTGATATGAGTAGATGACCAGATAATGCCTGTCATCCAATGGGTTATGCAATTGATGTAGTTCGAGTTTTATCAAATTGCATTGCTAATCTGAATGCATAAGGACCCTCAAGTAGAGGTCTTGCTTGCTTGATACTGATTGGTTGTTGCAGGGTTCTGGATTGTCTGATTGTCTCTGTTACTATGTACACAAACCTATATAGACTTGTTTGTGGTGAACCAAGCTGTTTGTTATACCTCTTCTAAGATAAGCAGACAAAGATCAATTTTTGTATATTCATCATGTTAAATTGCGTCGTAGTATTGGGATTTCCATATGAGTTCAGCCTCATTAACGTGTGACCAAATTTACGTATGCCTTTACAAGCCTCACATGCTATAGATTAATTCAGCACAATTATCTTGTCTAGTTGTTTTTTTCTTCTTATTTCCTTGTCTTTCTTTTAACTTTTTTTTCTTTTGGCTAGTTCTTGTTAATTCATCCCTAGCCTACGCCAACTTTCATGGAATGAAGAGGTTTTGTTTTGTTGTTTTGTAGTCAAGTTAATTTCCATGTTGTCCCAATCTAGTCCAGAAAGAGGATCAATAATGGTGTCTATGCGTTTTACACATGAATCTGAAGCTTTTTGGGAATGTTTTGTTTGATTTGCTTTTGGATTATTTTCAAGCCTAAACAGCTGACATAAGTTAGACAATCAGTTTAGTTTAAGAATGCCTCAGGTCCCTTCATGCAAATCGCGATATTCTTCTCAAGAAAATAGTAGTCCTGAATCACATGGCACTCTTTCAGCACTTAATTCACACGGCGAAGCTGTGTCAATAAGGGTCCTCACTGGTATTCTGATTGTGTACTGGTAGCCAAAATATTTTAAGATGTCATATGGAGACTTGAAAGAAGGAAATTCCTCATTTAGCCCATAATTACCATGGATATCGTTGATCTGAATTAAATACACTAGTTAATACAGTGCAGTCCCATCAATTGTATTTTCTGTTTCTACCAAACAATTTGCACAGTTAACTTAGGAGTGGAAATTGTAATTGGGTTGCATGTTTCAAATATTTGAAATGCTTGATGCTTTAATTTGCTTTGATGTGGCTATGCAGGTATGCGATGTACTACAAGGAGCAGGAAAAGCTCCACCACAGATTCTAGGCTGAGGTCCTCCATGCTGATTGCCACAGCAGTTGAATTTTCTTGTTCGATAATTCTCCAAGAATGATGTAATATTTTTGAGTTCAGTTCTAGCTGCACTCCTTTCCATCTTTTTATATGTACGCATGAGTCACAAACTCATCTGGTGTCCTGTGATGGTGGCATTTGCTGTTACTGAATTGTTAAATAAAACAAATTAACTGTCAGTTCTTGAGTGTTGGCCCTGACAGCGAGATTTATTTGATTTTATCTTTAGATGTGTCTTGTTCAATTATAGTGATATAGGCGTTGTTAGTATGGATTATGATCATTCCAAAAACAGCTTATGCTTTGGATTATTTGTGATCGTGAAAATGGTTTACTTAACTACGTAATTTTGCTTTATTACGTCAATATTGTTTCCAAGAACGATTTATCTAATGAATAAATGGTGTCATGGTCAGAACAGATAAGCAATAACATACTATTACTATTTGTAAAAGCAAAGGGTGTCGTTGTGTCATGGATTATGGCAGTACATTCTGGAAAATAGGTTATGAATTCTTATGGGCATAAGATGTTATAATATGTCAATGAAAAGCAAAACAGTTGAGTAATTTGCCTTTGCATGCTACTAATGGTGGATTCTTTCGAGGGCGCTGTGTGAAAACATTGGACATCTGAATTCAAAAAGTCGCTGTGTTTACAGGAAGGGACAAACTTAGAACGATGTTTTCTTAAAGGCCTGTCTAGGAATTTTTTGAAAATAAAATTTGCCTTGGGGTCTATTCGCACAATTGTAACAAAAACTTTCTCACTAAATGTACTATTTGTCTATTCCATTCCCTTGTGGCAGCCGATCAAGTCCACCAAAGCTGAAACTGAGGTCCCTTGGGAAAGAAGAAGGAATTGTTGAGGAATTTTGGAGGATTTGATTCCTATATGAATTATTCCTATTAAGCTCTTTGACGCATCAAATTTCATGGGAAAAAATTCATATGATTCATTCATTTCCTTCACTTTTTGGAGGATTCTAAACACGAGCTCAAACCTAAGTTTTTGTTTGACAATGTCAATGCATCATGTGTCTCTCTCTCATTCTCTCTTATACTAATAAATGGTTCCCGCTAAATTTTTTCTGTGTTTTTCATGCACCATGTCCAAATAACTTCCTTCTACAAATCATGTGTTTTGAATTCCTATAGAATTTCATATGACAACGAACTTCAATCCTACGTTTTTCCTATTACTACATTTTGAAAATCATGCATTTCAAAGAAGCTATGAAAGTGTGCATCTTCAAATTCTAAAATATACCTGAAAACAGTGGAGGCAGGCACATTCTGTTTGTTGGATACCAACTCCACTTTGTGTGTTAGTACACTTCAACAATTTGTCTTATTTAAAATATTTGTGTAATTTATTTCTTCATTAGCGTGCCTTACCGATAATATTTTTATTTTATTATTTATGAAAAATAAATAAGATGAATTATTAAAGTTAATTTGTAAAAATAAGATACAACACTTTCACTGGAACGAAGTAGTCATCTATTCTCTCTGTACTCTTTATACTAGATTTTTACTGTGGTCAATCAAAGTAAACATTTGTTAACCTAATAAATCTAAAATTAGCTATATTAGAATAAAAAATAGCTATATTTTTAGTAAAAGAAATGTTTATGTTACGTGTATGAATTGAAATTTTTTGTGATAATGTGAATGAATTGAAGTTATATCGAGTTTTTTTTGGCATAAAAAAGGATGTATTCGGCTTCATTGTCTTAAAATTTTCTAGCCTCTGCAAGTTACAAGTTACATCTCGCGTGCCTCTGCTTGGTGGGGCTTGGGCTAACCAAAAACTGCATCTGTCGAAGTAGATCTCTCCAATCTCCATCCTCCGCCCCGAAATCGAATTCCTCCAGTTCAAAAAAAAAGAAATCGAATTCCTCAAACCTCGCCGCAGCCGCGATGTCTCGCCGCTACGATAGCCGCACGACGATCTTCTCGCCGGAGGGCCGGCTTTACCAGGTGGAGTATGCGATGGAAGCGATCGGCAACGCCGGGTCTGCCCTCGGTATCATGGCGGCCGACGGCGTGGTCCTCGTCGGCGAGAAGAAGGTCATCTCCAAGCTCCTCCAGACGTCGCGCTCCGCCGAGAAGATGTACAAGATCGACTCCCACCTCGCCTGCGCTGTCGCCGGCATCATGTCCGACGCCAACATCCTCATCAACACCGCCCGCCTCCACGCCCAGCGCTACGCCCTCGCTTACCAGGAGCCCATCCCCGTGGAGCAGCTCGTCCAGTCCCTCTGCGACACCAAGCAGGGGTACACCCAGTTCGGTGGTCTCCGCCCCTTCGGGGTCTCCTTCCTTTTCGCCGGATGGGACAAGCACCACGGCTTCCAGCTCTACATGAGCGACCCATCTGGTAACTACGGCGGCTGGAAGGCCGCCGCCGTCGGCGCCAACAGCCAGGCCGCGCAGTCCATGCTCAAGCAGGACTACCGCGACGGCATGTCCCGTGAGGAGGCCGTCGCCCTCGCGCTCAAGGTGCTCAGCAAGACCATGGACTCCACCAGCTTGACCGCGGAGAAGCTGGAGTTGGCCGAGGTGTTCCTGCAGCCTGTCACTGGTGAGGTGCACTACCAGGTCTGCTCCCCGGAGGCGCTGGGAAAACTGCTCGCCAAGGCTGGGCTCACGCAACCGTCATCTTCGGAGGCGTGATGTGCTGTGACTTCTGTTGGTGCATACTGCTCTTGAGATGCCTTATTAGTCAGTTGTATTTCTGTTGGTTTATAATCAAACAATTCCAGAGTTATGTGTTTTAGTTCTACACCAAAGATGCTTGATCCACTAATTTTTCTAATTGGCATGCCATCTTTAACGAATTTCCTTACTTATTGAGTGCCCATGGTTATCTCATCGTTCAAACACAATGCTATCTGCTCATGTCCTAATTCTACCTGAAAACAGGAGCATATGTTAAATCATGTTCTGTAAGGGCAAGATTGAACTTAACCCAAGATTTTTTACTGTATCTTAAGTCTACTTGGTATGCTAACTAGCATAATCAGTTTATGGTAGCCATAATATTGTGTGATTGCTTAATATGTGTCATGATAACATACATAGATATCAATGTTCAAATAAATAGTACTGATCAGGGATAGGTTGATTATCATAATAAACAGCCATATATAACAATGGTAGGGTAGAAACACAAGTTTCTAGAGATGAAAGACACAATGCAGACCCTACACACTACAGCTTCACTATTTTCTGTTGCTTATCATATTCTGAGACAACCATAGGCAATACCCATCGGTGGTTTCCTATTTGCCTTCGATCCATCTGATTAGTCTGTTTTATTTGCATTCTGTTTTGTTGTCTTTCCTTTGTTCTCCTGTTGTCTTTTATAGCCCACAATAGGCTGCAAACAAGCTTAGGTAGCCCCACGAGTTTATGTGGTACCTGTCCATACAGTTATTGTGATTCTTGTTGCGCAGCACGAGGATGAGAGGCTATCAGGCGTAATATTGTGAGATGCATTAAGGATGTTTGGTTTCAGGAGATGAAGAGAACGGCTCGCTGATTTATCATTTTTTTTTCTTGTCATGTGTTTCTCTCTGATTGGCTGCTACCTTTTTTGTTTCTCCTCCTATAGCCTATTTATCATTGTTTCTTCGTGCAATTTCTTCATTGGGTTTGGTGCTGCTGACGGATTAGAGTATTATATAGGTCTGTCTGATTGTGCTTTGTTTTATTTTGATTTAAGTTCCCTTGTTGAGTTTGTAGAAAATACAGCCAAGAATGCATAAAAGTTTTTTGAGGGAATAGAATGCATAAAAGTTGTAAGTAGTCATGTGCTATATTTGAATTTTCGAATTCCTGCACTGCTGCACGTGTATATGCTTTTAATCAACCAGGGCATTATTCCCTTAGTGCACTTCAAACTCTTCATTTTCCAGAAATATCTCTATGCCCTCTGTTATCTCTTGTTCATTTGCATTATTTTTCCTAAGTTCATTAATTGCAATTGTCACAGCTTTACCACCACTTGCTGTTGCATTATCTGTTTCTTGCTCTCTTTTTTTCTTGCACTTCATTTGCTTTCTCTATTACTGTTTAAGTACTAGTACTCCCACTTTCTGTCCAATATGAGTATTTGTTGTTACACCTTCCACTGTTTCTATAAGGTACCTGCATGTTCGTAGTATAAGAACTTGGAAACATCGATCAATACTACTATATATTATCAACTAAGATTGTAATGAAAGCGCAGTGGCTTACAGTTTTAATGTTCATTTTTTAAATGCCTTGTGTTCATGGATTTGAGTCTGCATACATTTACTTCATCCGAGTTCATTTCAATCTGCTGTTCAGTTGAAGCTCCAATCGGCTCACGATGCTTCATTCCAAATAAAGTGTGCATCACATAGTTTTTTTCTCACTTCTTTTTATGTAGTTTATTAACCTGTGTGTACATTTTTGGCACTGCTCATGTATTCAGTATCATTGTTATCATCCTCAAACCCACATTTAGTCATATATATTGCAGAATCATTGTATTTTTCATAAAGTAAATTAAGTATTTTTTTTAAGTGGAGTGAGCTTTTGAATCGTACCTCATTTTCTGGAGACCCTTATAGGACTTATGTGAAGCATTTCTGAAAGAATCTGAATGGAAACATTATGTAATTACTAAGTAGTTTACTTAGGTAATTCGATCATATTTTAATTCATCTTGTAAGAGTTACTGTTGTTAACACAAAGTTCTGCCCAGTCATAGTGTTCGTTACCTCTGTATTTTCTCTTTTGTCAGCTGAAAATTGTTGTTCAGATTCCTCTGTTCTAGACTTTTAGTGTCTTTAGTTGATTAAATATTTGGAGGGAGGCTATTAAGTCATAACATTGAAAACCATAGCACTAACTTGCTATCTGCAAAGTTCAGCAGTGCAGATCCCTGGTACTTTTTGTTCCCTGCCACTCACCATTCCCCTTCTATTCTGGCTGATATGAGTCTCTCTGTATCCTAGAAAGTGTTTATCGTTTTCTCGGCATTTGAACTGACGTATGCATATTGTTGTTTTTACTTTGTTACTTACCATTGCGTAAAGGCATCTGAACTGTAAGCAAACTACACTGACTGAACAGCTCGAAACATAATACTACTGTTTCTCTTTTAAGCAGATTCTGAAATTTTCAGCGTGCTTCATCAGATTTTTCTAGTCCATGCAAATCCTAATGATGCTGCGTATATAACAATTTTAATGGTTGATATGTTCAGAATGATGGAAGTGTATATACTGAAAGAGCTCTAGCAATATTTTTGCTTGGTTCGGATCTATAAAATCTACAGTAGCTGTTCTCATGGCAGTTAGCACAGCTTTGAGTACTACATTATACATAAACTAGTTGGCTAGTAACTTTGGAACAAGTATCATTAAACTCAGGAGTCAGTACATTCTGTATTAAGACTTTTAGGTCCTCCCAACAATCCTCTAAAACAGATAGTTTGCTTCCATGCCATTCCATGATGTACAAAAGATATCTTGGTGATGTATTACTCAATTTTTTATGGTGCGCAGGTTCATGCTCTATGACATGTTTCTGTTTGGCCATGTGTAGTTTTCTCATTGATTGTTACAAAATAATTTCCTATTTGTCAGTGTTCTTTTTGGATCTTTCGTTTCACGACAATAAACAGAAAATGACTGAAATAAACGCACTGCAGGAACCAGGAAATTTCGGACATAAGTATTTGACTAACATTTTTTTCATGAAGCATTCGACTGAAATAGACACGCTGGAAACGGTTCGTTTTTCAGACGGTCCCTTAACAATTCTCTAGCCTTGCCCAAGTAAAACTATTTCGACCCAACCGCTAATTTGAAATGAGCCTAAAGGCCCAACATCGCTCCGTCGTTGTTGAGATGCCCGCGGGCTGCGGCTAATCTGTGCCGTCTGTAAAGAAGATGAACAAACAGCCGTCGGATCAGAAACCCTAGTTGGAATCAACTCCCGGATTAAAACCCACCCTCTCGCTCAGCCGCGAGCCGAGTCTAGGGTTTCCTCGCTCTCCGCCGCCGCCGCTTCCGCCGCACACAGCAGCTGCAGCGCGTAGCTTCCTCGATCCCGACCATGGCGGAGGTGGAGCAGCCCCAGCAGGAAGTGAAGCTCTTCAACCGCTGGACCTTCGAAGATGTCCAGGTATGCGAATGAATCTTCTCTCTCTGATTCGACTCGCTCGGCTACTACTACCAGTGGATTTCACGATGTGATCGAACCACCCGTGGATCCGCAGGTGAACGACATCTCGTTGGCCGACTACCTGGCCGTGTCGGCGACCAAGCACGCCACGTATCTGCCACACACGGCCGGGCGGTACTCGAAGAAGCGCTTCCGCAAGGCGCAGTGCCCCATCGTGGAGCGTCTCACCAACTCGCTCATGATGCACGGCCGCAACAACGGCAAGAAGGTCATGGCCGTCCGCATTATCAAGCACACCATGGAGATTATCCACCTGCTCACCGACGCCAACCCCATCCAGATCATTGTTGATGCCATCATCAACAGGTTTGCTTTCCTGCCTCTCTACTAGCCGCCTCCGTCATGTAAAATTATGTTTAACTGTTATGCCTACATGATTGCTGCCGAGCATGCGCTCGGGACCTTTCTTCATCCGTGCAATTTCTCTAGGCAGGCAATAGAGTGAGCATAGTTTAGTAACTACTTTGCTGACCACATAAGGCTAAAAGGTTACCATGTAAATGATAAAATAAGAACAAGAGATCCCAAAGAATTAGACTTAATTGTATGGTTATGTTTGTGCCAGGCTCCTAGCTGTTTCAGATAGCTCAACCTGAATACTAATGTTAAAAAATGAGCTTGGATGAAGTTCTAGAAAATTCAGTCCAATTTATAATTGTGTTTTGTGCAAGCTATGTACTGCTATAGTGTTGAAGCCATGCACAGGCAGGACAATGTTGCCTTTTGAGATTCCTCCAGTAGATGTTTCCCATGATCCCACCCATAATGGTGATTGATTGCCACTGTTTTTTTAGATGCGTCCATCTTAAGGGTCCCTTTGTCATTGCGGTAGCAGCTTTTCAAAAGTGTTTATTACGTATTTTTGCTGTTAGTTTTTATTTGATATGATCTTTTACAATCGCAATAGGAATGGAAAATATTCCTAACTCAACACACCAACTGCAAACCCAGCATTGCTGACACTACTCCTTGTATTTTGAAGAGCTTTATTAAGTTCTAGCCATCATTGCCACTGGGCTTGCATTTTAAGTGTATCCTTTACTAGTTTACATCTGGAAGTATGCTTGCCATGGAACATATTTTCATTTAATTCTGTAATTGATATTATATATTTTCGCAGTGGTCCGCGTGAGGATGCCACCCGTATTGGGTCTGCTGGTGTTGTGAGGAGGCAGGCTGTTGATATCTCACCCTTGAGAAGGGTGAACCAGGCCATTTACCTCCTCACCACTGGTGCCAGGGAGAGTGCCTTCAGGAACATCAAGACCATTGCTGAATGCCTTGCAGATGAACTGATCAATGCTGCGAAAGGCTCGTCCAACAGGTACAGATACTTGATGTTGTTGCTTCTATCAAGTTGATTGACCCTGGGAAATGAGGGCCTCATACATTTATAATTTTTTGATGCAGCTATGCCATCAAGAAGAAGGATGAGATTGAGCGTGTTGCCAAGGCCAACCGTTGAATGGTGATTATACTGGTGCTCTGGAGTTCGTGGAATGTTGTTGGCAGGAGTTTTGCTATATTTTACATAATGTTTAGACTTTGAGACCTAGATTTGGTTTTGTTTCAAATGAACAATGAGTGTTACCAGGAGGTGTAGTCGTCTTTGGGGCAGAAATCGCTGGTCCCTACTTTATTGAACGTATTCAGGTTCCTATATATCTGAGTTCCTTGCTATTATATGCTAATGAATCTGTTTGTAATTACTTTGATATCTATTGGTGAATTGGTTCGCTAGAGTTAAGAATATCAGCGATGCTTGATGCTGGAGTTAAAATCTGCAGGATTGCTGGTCCCTTGCCAGGGTACTGTTACACTCAGTTTGATTAGTGACTATTACTATGTTTCCAGATGCTGACGTTTAAAAATTTCTGGATTAGATTTTTCGTCGTACTAAGCTGTTGTTAACAGGGTTATTACTCTCTAGGTTTCAACTGTGATATGGTTAGAGGTGTATGAATCGCCGTTCTACTTGTTCTATTCCTTTCAACACAACATGTCCAACCTGATTTGTCCAACGAGCCTGTTATCTCAGAACATGTGGGGTAGCCAGCTGATTAAGCTAGTGAAGTCCAACCCAATTTATCCGACGTATACAAAAACATGTTAGCACATGGGCCTAAAAATATCACCTATCTTAGTTGTGTGTCTTGGTTGTACAACAGTTGGCCAAACCGGTTGGACATAGTATTTTCCCTTGTTAAATGCCTATTTAGATACTGATGAAAATCTTTGTAATTTTGTTGAACAGTAATATGAGGTGAGGATCTCTGTACGTCTGAGTTGTGAAATTATTCCAGTCTCGTAGGTTCTATTGCTGTGTGCTTTTCTCTTGCCATTTTGCAACGGATTCTGTGTTCGAAGAAAAAGAATTGCAATACCTTCCGTACGAGCACTTCTCATTGTCCCATTTCCATCACATTTGTGCAATAGTTACTCGGTGCAATTCGGACACTCTCCATCAAAGTAAGAAAAGTTTGGAACTTCGCCACCTCTGCCTAAAACTGTGACTGCTGAACTGAAACTGAGCGTAACAGCTCAGTGATCGATTCTGAGGTTGAGTCTTCTGAGCCAGACAGAGTGCAGGATCATATGGAACATGTCCATCCTCTCCGGCGGCTGGTGCAAGATGAAGTGCCGCTTCACGAGCCGCACCCCTTGCCGGAGCCGCTCCACCTCCGGCGCCGGTATCCTCTCGAGCACCTCTCTCAGCCTCGGGATGTGGGCGACCGGCACCGCCACCGAGAACGCCTCCCACCGCAGCACGTCGGCGAAGGGCAGCGCGTACCCGTCCGACACCAACACGGGCACGCACTCTGCGTGGATCGCCTCCACCACGCGCGGGCTCGCCACCTCGAACCCGCTCGGGCACAGGCAGAAGCGCGCGCGCCGCATGAATGAGTAGTAGTCGAGGTTGCCGTCCGCGTGGCTATGCTCGTAGACCGGGAACACGTCCGGGTCGCGGTCCTTCCAGTGCCGGAGGAGGAGGTCCCGGACGGGCCCGTGTCGCCGGCCCGCGAAGAAGGCAAGGATGGGCCGCGCCGCCGCGGCGCCGGGCGTGGGCGCCATGAGCTGCGGTGGCATCTTGCCGTCGTAGAGGTTGATCTCCGGCACGCTCACGTCCTTGCCTGGCTGGAAGCCCTCCGAGGTGTTGGCGTTGCATAGCGCGCGGATGCCGTTCGCGTACAGCTCCGGGTGCCCCCTCGACGCCTCAGGACCCTGCCCACACGCCCGCGTCGTACGTAAAAATTCATTAGCATTTCAATTGATTTGTAAAAACAGGAAATAGAACATTGTACTAGTAGCAGACCCAGTCGTGGCAGGAGAGCATGAAGTGGTCGGCGCCAGCGGAGCGGTTCCAGAAGGGGTGCCGGGACGCGACGACGCGGACGTAGTCGGCGACGATGGTGCGGAGTGGCGACTTGTCGTAGGTGTTGGGAACGTACGCGAACTGGACCATCTGGGAGACGCTGAACGGCAGGAAGAAGGCGTGGGCGCGCGCCGGGTTCGACGTGCGGACGCCACCGTCGTCAGGGGACATGAGCTCGAGCTGCTCGATGAAGCGGCCCTCGATGGGTGTAGATGTTCTTGCACGGGCCGGCGTGCACGATCGGCGGCTCGCCTTCCCCGTACACGTACACCTTGAACCGCTTCTCCATCTCCATGTAGCTCCTGTGTTCGGATATGTATGAGTATAGAGCAACGTGCAGGAAAATTTCCCGGGGTCGGGTCAGTCATGTCGGCTCACCGGTGGAATGCTGCTGGGTTGCGGTAAACGCTCGCGAAGAGAGCGCTCTCCACCCCGGCGTCGAGCCAGCTGCTCGCCTTGGTGGCGTTTCCCTTGCCGCGGCCGAGATCACCGTGCCGCCGCGCCGCCCGCTGTATCGCCGTGCGCGCCGCGTCGAGCTCCTGCTCCACGCTCAGCGGTCTGCTCTTCCTCGCCGGCGCGGCGCGAGATGAGGAAGACCAAGCCTTCTGCCCGGAGACGACGGAGGGGCAGACAAGCGCGGCGGACATCGCAACGGTTAGGATGATCAAGAGGGCGCGCTCCGGTGGCGCCATGCTCGCCGAGCTGCCGGCCGGCTGGACGCGCAAGGCGGTCTACGCATAAGAAACTCCCTTTGACTTGGATTAGCTGAGATGCACTGAGCATGTGCACACTGGACATTAGCACGAAATGTATGGAGTTCGGATCTGTAAACCGAGCAAAAAAAAATCCAATTCTATTCTTTAATCCATTTTCAGGAACCGGGGGATCGACTCACGACGTCGGCAAGCTGAATTAAGTAAGCAGCGTATAGATGCAGAACTCGTACCAAAACCTTCTCTAACAGCTAGAACATCGGAAATAGAACATCGTAACTCACGCAGATACAAAAGAAGTGTAGATCGAGAGGGCTGACCTGTTGATGTCGGTGCCCTTCTTGATGACAGTGCAACTGACACTGTATACAACGGGTAAGTCAGGAAAGATTGTGGCCGCAGACTTTATGGTCGGTTCATTGACATAATCTCCTTAAATCATGGATGCATCTTGCAACCATGCAAGTCCTTGCACTGCCATTCTAACAACGTGCCAATGATGGATGAATGAAGAAACTTCAAAGCATTTACAAGATTCCAAATATCAATAACTACTATTTTCATTTTGTTGCTCAACATGGTTGTTTGAAGTTATTACACCAGAAGAGAACAAAAACAAGTAATATAAAGGATGGACATATCTGCCTACCAGTTTTCTTTTTATCAAGTTCAAAAGAGAGGGAAGAAGTTGATTAAATGATTATTACACCTTCACTTTTCTTTTGCTCTTCCTCTTGGATTTGGTCTTGGAGCTACTCTTGCTCTTGTATTCGGGGGCTTGAACTCTGGTATGTCACGAAGCCCTAATTTTGACAATACAAGGCAATATGAATCCCAGTCCGTTCGGCGCAAGTATTTTAGGTATTTCTTCCGCCTTTGGACCATCTCCTGAAGTCCCTTTCTGGAATGCTTGTCCTGTATCACAACAAACTTCACGTATTACTTTCATCAAAATAAAATTTCAGGCAGGCCCTAACAAAAGAAAACCATTGGCCCATTGCCATGTTTTATAAATGTACTACCTTCTTATGTAGAGTGGCTGACAAGTGTTTGATTTTTGTAGTAAGTTGTGCCACTGCATAAACCAAAAAGTAGTATCTGTTACAACAAAAAAGGTTGGCCGAAGGATTTATGCAAAGATAAAAATAGAGAAGGGACAAATAACTCTTGAAGGCAAGGCACCACAGGGCTACAGAATGCTGGCCGAAGGATATATCAGTATACAGCATGCTGCGGCAAGGCTCCACATGGCTCTAAAGGTAAAGTTCTTCTGGATTGCACTATACACCGTCATCTTTGGACAGTAGACATGCGTATACGTCACGGCCTGCAAGCAGATCTGGTTTGCACACATGTGTAACCAAGCACAATAGACAACAGAGCACATCTTCATACATTGCGTATACGCCCGGGAAATGTGTACTTCGATTATCACTAGGCTCTTGGGTGCTTTGCTGCCATTGCGACCAACTGCATCCATTGCGGACTGGTGGTTTCAGTTAAGAGCAATGGCACCAAACGCGAAAAGAAAATTTGACACATTGTTCTTGCTAACAACCTGGCACCTAGTAATCAAGGAACGCAATGCTCGGGTGTTCGATCCCTCTCCACTGACGGTTCTGGGATGACTACAGCTCATACAGGAATAACCAATACTTTGGAACATGGCAAGTGCAAAGGATTTAGGTAGTCTAGGGGGAGGGGGTGGTGCGGGCGGGCTGAGTAATCCCTTATATGTAACTCGATTGTTCCGGTTGTTTTATCGTTTCCATGCGGTACCCATCCATGAGTACGGAGTAATGAGGCCTCAGGGCTGTATCTGAAACTTATTTTTCTACTATCAATCAATGATAAGCAGCCCTCCTGTGTATTCGAGAAAAAAAGAAAAAAATCTTGAAGGCAGGTGGCATGGGTGTATATTCACATCAATAACCATATGTGCATGCAAGCTCATACAGAACCCATCACACAAAGGAGGAAAAAGGGAACCTGCATACTGATATGAAAGCGCAAAGGGGTTTAACATGCTCCCAAGGTTGGTATGTCTAGTGTAAATACTTTAAATTCACACAACCCTCAAATCTAAATTTGGAAACAATCTGACATATGCTTTACCTATCAATCAACAAAATAACAAAATTGCCCACCATATAAATCGAGTGTAGATATAAAGTATATCATAACAAGCCAGGGCTATTAACATGGTCTAGATGTTTAAATTTTGAAGAACTCAATTGCCCAGAAAGTTATCTATACTGTTACTATTAACACTTTGGTAGAGTTTTGCAGAAGCTGTGAAGGCAACGAGGAAATCATCACAAAAAATAGTGACCTGTGAGTAAGTCAAATATAGGAATATTCCTCCATTCTGAATTTCTTGTCGTGTTGCACACTTGCAATAGCTGCCTTGTCCCAATGCCAAGAAATTCAGAATGGAGTAAACATTAGTGCGGATGATTAGTTTCACCATTGTTTTTGAACCGTGAGTCATCATGTAGCGCTTTAGTATATTCAGAATTCATAACAAATTTTCTTAGTACTACAACAACACAATTAATACCACTACAACAATTGTGGGCTTCTATGACGTTTTTCCAGTGACAATACATTGTTTCGCCATAAAGCATGTTGGGTTTATGACGTTTTTTGAGGAAATCAGATGTTTTATGACGAAAACCGAGATTCGTCATTAATTTGGCCACAAAATCGTCATAAATCAGGACGCCATTATATTACGACGAAGAAAAACGTCCCGCTCCCGTCCCTTGGGCTCGCGCGTGGGCCATCCGGCGATGGCGGCCCCTTCATCTCATGGGGTCCGTTTGCATTGGACGTGCCTAGATTTGGGCCGTAGCCCATGATGCCGTAGCTCTTCGTGGCTAACGGGCTTGTGCCGGCCTTTGTGGCTCGTGGCTGGAGTTAGGGTTTTAAACCCTATTCTTATTTCTTTTCGATCTACCTCTTCGTGAGGTTAGCAAAAACAAGATCGGATCTCGGGGTTAAAGAACCACCGATCTATTTCTCGATCTTGATTTTGTTGCTGACTCTTCAATTTTCATTGCTTGAAGTTCTTACGCGGCCCTAGGGCTCATCCGCGGTTCTTCTTTGCTTATTTGAAGTTTCGAATCTTTCTTCTTCGGTAGTTCTTACGTGGCTCGAGGGCTTACACGCGGTTCTTCTTTGCTTATTTGAAGTTTCGAATCTTCATGCTTATTCTTCTTCGATAGCATACGCGGTTCTTCCGCGATGTAGTTTCTTTTTCGAAGTAGATCTTGTGCGGGCCGCCCTTGACAAGCTAGGGTTTGAGCGTCGCCGAGCTTCTTCTTTTGCTCGAAGTTGCTATTTTTCATAATCTTGGTTCGGGTATCGGGGCCATAGGCTCACTCGATCTCGATCTTTTATTCTTCATTAATCTTGTACCTCGGCAGATTCCGGGAATATTCATCCAGATTGCGGAGGCTTGCATGAAGTTTCGATTTCTTGAAGTGTTAATTCTTCTGTTTCTTCAATTAATCTTCATTGGACAGGATCTTAGCAGACAACGTGCTAAGATGCAATCGCACACCTCGGATAGATCTTGGCTGCAACGAGTCAAGATACAAATTCAATTCGAAATTAAAAACATACCTCTAATCACCGATCTGCTTGCCGGTAAGCTCGATTAGAGCGTGCTCGATAACGTGTTAGGTTATCGACGACGTACGGCACGAAGTAGGCGAGAACAAACAAGTAAAAACTCGAGAATAGAGGTGACGAGATTCTTTATTAATAATTCTGGTTGCTTTACAACATGCATCACCTCAACTATTTATAAGTGAAAACCCTATCGCGTGTTGGGTTTGGATTCGATAAGGAGCCCACATGGGCCAGAGTCCTTCTTCTAGAAGGTGGGCCTGGCCCAATAAGCGTTTTACAACACAATCTACCAAGATTAGCCTTCTTCTGATCCTTGGCCTGGACCTCGAGCACCTGCAGCGCCTCCCGCAGCGCGTCCGTGTCCAAACCGGACAGCGGACCCTTCTTCGCCCTCCCATCCTTATCTATCTCCCGCATCCTGCCGACACGCGCGGCAAGCTCCTCCAGCGAGAACCACTCCTTCCCGTCCTTCCCCGCCCCTGCGGACCGCAAGGCGTGGAGACTCTTCCCCAGCTCGTCGTAGGTGTACTGCCGCAGGAACACGAGGCCAATCTTCGCCTGCGCCTTATCCTTATTCGGGTCCCGCTCCCGCCCCAGCACTTTCGCTGCTGCCGCCGGCCTCTGTGGATTTGAGAGGAGGGATTTCCAGTCGAGAGCCTTGGCGCCGGGGACGGCGCCGGCGGGACTCGGCTTGCGGAGGCTGTGGCGGAGCGCGCCAAAGGGAAAGGGAGAGGTGGATGAAGACGGGGCGGTAGTGGAGGCGGCGGTGGATTTGGCGTTGGCGAACAGGTCGAGAAAGGATGGGGCGGAAGAGGACGCGGTGGTCGTGGGATGAGAGGTGCGGAAGGTTTTGAGATTGCGGCGGACGTCGTCGATGGAAGGCGCCGCGCGGGGAGGGAGGAAGCCATTGAATTGAGGTGATCGCGGATGTCAGCGAAGTGGGAGCGGGAGGGCGGGACCGGATCGGCGGAGGCGGGAGGGGGCAATGGCGAGGAGGAGGAGAAAGGGCGCGGGAGGAGGGGGTTCGGGTTCGATCGGGCACGGAGGAGCGCCGCCATGGGTAGCGTGGTGGTGGCTGGCGTAGAAAGCCGAGGAGGTTGGCGTGGTTTAGGTGAGGTTTTGGATTACGAGGACGCCGCGAAGGTGGGTGTGATTCGGTACGGGCGCGGCGGCGATCCCGCCGCGGCGGGCGGTTCACCGGTAGGCAGGTTGGGATCAAGGTTCCCGTTGGGCAGCCTGCGAGATTTCGGAGTTTCACGGCCTTTTACGGCCTGTCTTTCGGCTGAATGGACCGCGCTAACGGCCTTTCACGGCCTAAAGCCCGTAGACCACAGGCCACAGCCCACAGCCTTCAATCGTTGCCATTAACGGCAGGAGAGATGTCAGCACCAGTATAGCAGGAAGAAGGAAACGGAGAGCCCTGCGCCGGAGATCTCCTCCCGCCCGCCGCCATGGAGACGCTGGCCAGCGCCATGCGGCGCGAGCACCGCCGCTCCAAGCAGGCGTCCTCGTCCTCTGCCGGCGCCGCTGCGGGTAGGGTCCCGCTCGTCATGGCCTTCCTCTCCTGCCTCGCCTGGCTCTACGTCGCCGGCCGGTACGTCCCCCGGCTCAGATCCCAACGGCCCGAATCCCGCCTCCCACCTCCGCAGCCCTTTCCCTGAACCCCCAGGATTCCTCTGATCCCTCTATTGGTTCCTCGCAGGTTGTGGCAGGACGCGCAGACCCGGGCGATCCTGTCCGGCCTCCTCGAGAGAAACTCCGGCAACGTGCGGATCTCTCCTCCCTTCTCTTTCCCTCCTGCACCGCATTTCTATTGATTTCTTACTCTCTAAACTGCGGCGCTTGATTGCAGCTCCCCAAGGTGCTGTCGGTGGAGGACAAGCTGCGGAATCTCGGGTGCCAGTGAGTCTTCTGTTCTTTTGGAAGTAATTTTGGGTGTTTTTATGCGACTGACTGATTTGTTGATTGGGAATTGGTGCTGTGGTGGCAGGGAGATTGGGAGGAAGATTGTTGAGGCGGAGATGGACCTGACCAAGGCCAAAAGCGAGGGGTACCTGTGGGGGAATGGGTCTGCTGCTATGAATACCGACAGCAAGAAGAAGTTCCTTGCGGTCATTGGAGTTTACACTGGGTTTGGCTCCCGGCTCAAGAGGAACATCTTCCGTGGCTCGTGGATGCCTAGAGGTTTGCTGCCTTTGCAGTTCTTAGTTGCAGAATAAGACCTGTTAACACTGTAGTTGAAGAGACGACTGATTGTAATAAACTTCACTAAATTGAGAGTTCTAGCTAAGCAGATTACAAATAGAATAATTCAAACTGCTCAAGAAGCATATAATACTGTTTACATTGAGTTAGTGAAACTGCTATGTGAATTCATCATAAACTACTGTTTACATTGATTTAGTTCACCTCATAAGTGTAAGTTCGTTTGTCTCTCAATGTAATTTGCAGGTGATGCTCTGAAGAAGCTTGAGGAAAAAGGCGTGGTTATTCGCTTTGTTATTGGTCGGAGGTTTAGTTCTTATCTAGATCATTGAGTCATGATTTTAGTGTGGAATTCGCCTCCACTTTTTCTGTGTAGAGTATATGTTTTTGCTGAAGTTCTTAATTCATTATTCGGACCCTGTAGTGCTAATCGAGGTGATAGCTTGGATCGCAATATCGATGAGGAAAATCGGCGAACAAAGGACTTCCTGATTCTTGTAAGGTTCTGTTTTTTTTTTTTACCTAATGACTAATATCATAAATGCTCTTTTCCTTCCCTTCATAAATCCATTATGGAGTATGGACATACTTTGCAGTTCACTCTTATATTAATGACTCTCAATAATACATCGTTTTCTGATTCTTCTATCTTGTGTTTTGGATGTTGTCATTTGGATCTATGAAGGTTAATATTATCTCAAAGATATTTGATGCTTTTTATTTGTCAAAGCTTTAAATCCATTAACCCTGAAAACAGATAGATTGTGTTTGTGAAGAATGGAATGTGTTAATTAAATAGTTAACAAATGATTGAGCAGGAAAGTCATGAAGAGGCTACAGAGGAGTTACCTAGCAAAGCAAAGTTTTTCTTCAGTGCTGCAGTAGAAACCTGGGATGCAGAATTCTATGTCAAAGTTGATGATAACGTTAATCTTGACTTAGGTATTTTTTTCTTTTTATCAGTGTTGATTCAGTATTTCTTTACTAAATCTATGCAATTGTTCTGTTAGCTGGGTTAATTGAGATGCTTGAAGGCCGTCGAGGTAGCCCAGGATTGTACATGGGTTGCATGAAATCAGGAGTTGTTGTCAGCGAAGAGTAAGTTTTTTCCTTCACATTATTAGAAGGGTTTTATTGATTGGCTATAATATACAGGCAGTACAGAATATCTATAGCTCCAAATAGAATGTTTATTCTTAATAGACTAGCAGTTCCATTCTGCATCCTCCCTAAGTTGCGGCTATGTTGTACGGTATACTGAGGATCTGTAGTGTTTTCTTCAACACAAGATGTGCAGTCAAATATTGTGATTTGATGAACAGTTATTAGCTTAGGTGCTGTAATGATAAACTTTAAAGAAACATGTACATGGTACACTCGCAGTTGCATTATCGTACTGCACTGAGGAATGATATTGCACTTTATAGTTTGGATTCCTTCACGTCTTGTTAGTTTTTACTATTAAGGTGGCATTGATCTCAATTTCATTTCAGAGGCCAACAATGGTACGAGCCCGAATGGTGGAAATTTGGGGATTCAAAAACGTATGTAATTTTGCATTTTCTGAATCTGCACTTATCCTCTTTTTTTTCTCCGGATGAATACCATACTGTCACCACATGAATATTCTTATCCTTTTCTTGTTAATTGTTAACATCATGCTGGTTGATTAGTTTTGTGCCTGGAGTAAGTACTTTACTTTTTTGGTGAAGGAACAACTTACCTCTTTTTTCTTTTTAATGTGGGTTACTAAGTCTAGTCTAGTGCTATTAGGCCTTCCTACCCGAATTCAGATATTCTGGCTAGATAAAATAGTGCTATAGAGCTTAGACGATTTAATTATACTCGAACATTGTGATGTTGCGAGTGTTAATTCACATGGAACCCCGCATGTGCGTCTGCAACAACACGTAGCCAAAAGTGTTCAAAATTTCTTATCGATGCATATTCTTATATGTGATATCAACATTATTATGGGCTTCACTACTCATATACTGCTCTCTGTCATGATCATGAGTCATGTGTAGAAGATAGTTTCACCGTCAGTTCCGTTATCTAGTAAGACTTCCTCCTAGGACAAGTGTCACTGTTTCCTGATTCCTGAACACTATCGAGTTGCATTGATAAGGTTCATATGTAGCTTACTGACATAGGGTCACTGAGTAGTACACCCTGCATTTTCATGTTGCTCTTCCTGCTTTTAGCAGTATTCTGTGGTTTTTTTTCTTTGTTATAAGCACACCCAGTCATAAATAACCTGTTTTGGATGACTCGCACGAGAGCAATGGTTACTAATTATTCATTATGCTCCTCTGTTACTCTTGAGTTGTGTCTTCTCTACTAATTGCGATTCTAATTATCATATGACAGGTATTTTCGTCATGCTTCTGGTTCTTTGTTTATTCTCTCAAACAATTTGGCTCGCTATATCAACATAAATAGGTAACTTCTGTACATTTCCCTATTTTAGTCTGGAGCCATGTTAAATTGCTTTGAGCAATATTAAACGGGACATCAACAATTCAACATGGTTGCACATTGGTCAGCATGAGTATAGCATTCAGGCTGATTTGCTGTTGAATGGTTGAGTAGTTAGATCTCTTTTTGGCTGTGTAGCGAATCTGGGTACCATTACCTAGCAAATGCATCAGCATATCAAAATAATCATATTGATTCCTTCAAAAAAAAATCATATTGAGGAGAAATGTCAGGACATTTGCAATTTTCAGTTGCTTTATATATAACATCCAGGCGTATCATCATGTTAACATTATCTGAATGCAACACTTTGTCCTTATCATGCAGTGCGTCACTTCAGAGCTATGCCCATGATGACATATCAGTAGGGTCATGGATTATGGGAGTGAATGCAACCTATGTTGATGATGATCGGTTGTGCTGCGGTAGTTCTAGACAAGGTAGAAACTCACGAGTTGAAATTGTAATCTGCTTTGGGCAGTTCTTATGTTACTGACTAATTCTATATTTGTTTTTACTAATTTGCAGAGAAAGTCTGTTCCCATGCGTAACAAGATTTGAATGAATCAAATGACTGGTGTGGCGTTGAACCAGAAAATGTTACTGACGTGTGTTCTAATGAAGTGGTGTGTATCTCCCATTTTGTATAAACTTTGCGGCTCCACTTATCTGGAAAAAAAGGGCTATTCTCACTCGAAACATCTTTTGGCGCTGTATATTATTGAGAGTAAAAGGTATCTTTTTATATTTCTCCGTGTTGTTCTCCCTCTCGAACCTTGGAATGTTCAAAGTTGGAAAGCTTGTACGTATCCAACAGTTCTGTAAAAGATGATTCCCAAAAAACCTGGTTTAGGAAGTTTCTAAAAGAGTATAGGGGCTAAAAAAATTGTTTTTTTTTCTAAACATACTAAAAAAAATTGTGTCCTCCAACAAGTCAGCTTGTTTTGTGTGCCTTAGCGTCAATATGACGAAAGATTTCAGGGTTGGAATTTTTGAAACATAAGCCAAATGTGGGAATCGAGTTGAATTTTATTTGAAGAATGAAAATTTAGGTAGTGTATATTAAGAACTGTGGAAGCAATAGTTTTGTGGTGTATTCTTAATATTTGGCTTTAGGTAGCGTGTATTGAGAGTTGTTGGAGATGTTGTAATGTTATGTTCTCGAAGCAGCACTCGCGGAATTGTGGTGTATTCTTAATATTTGGCTTTAGGTAGTGTGTATTGAGAGTTGTTGGAGATGCTGTAATGTTATGTTCTCGAAGCAGCACTCGCGGAACATCGAGGGCTTGTTGCTTAGCCATTTTTAATGGATCTTCCATTTCATGGTTTGTAAATATGACACATCATCTTTGTGGTCTTGTTCTCTTAAATAAAATTGTATCTCTCAATGCTCCCTTTCATAGCACAATTTCATAGGTTTGGTAGAACATTAAAATATTGTTAAGTGGTGCTTAGTTATTAGTTGATGGTGTTGAGGATGAAAGGAAAGACTCTCAATGCACATATTCTGTTATGGGAACGAAAGGCATCTCTCCTCTTTCATAATAAATATCTTGTTATGTCATCGTATTTGTTGATGTAACATGTAATTAGTTGCAAATGGAAGACCCATTGAGAATGGACTTAGAACCCTAATGCATCATGAAGAGGTTAACCTTTACATCGTTTTTCTTCATTGAGCAAACAAAAGGTTCCATATTTGATAATTTGTTTTGCTTGCTTTTTCGGTCTTTGAGCAAGCATTAGTGGGTGGTGAGCGTTCGCTTCTTTGGGCTTATGTGCGAGACGCTGCCTGCGTATCGAATGGGTCGTGCAAAGAGAATAAGCCCAACGGATACCGACCTGTTGGTGCGCCTTTTGTGTGACGTGCTGGAGACCCAACATTTAGTACCACATTGACAAACAAACATAGTGAAGGTCGCTTTATAATTGCTGAAGGAATAACCCGCAGCGGCAGGCACGATCATAGAGCGGTATGCTGTAGATTATGCCTGCCTATTTTTCCTAGCTCCTCACCACCGCAATTTAGCCTGTATCTTACTATTTTTTAAAAAACTATCCCAACAAAACAAGACTCACCACCGCAATTTAGCATGTATCTTAGTATTTTTTAACTATCCCACAACGAACCAAGATAGGATTAGGAAATGTAGAAGCACCTTAATTTTAGTCTGTTTATCGTTATTCATGGGCTGACTTACAGTCCACGATGATGTTGCAGGCATCCTCATCGATTGTATTGTTCCGACATAACCTCCCAAGAAACACGCAAGTGTCATCATAAATTGAGGTACAAATGACAACTACATGTGATCTGGCAAGTATTCAACAGCCTAATAATTTAGTAAATATCTTGCGGATCTGTCTTAATAGTAGATTGATCGATAATCACATGCAGGAATATCTTCTACAACCTAAGAAAACGATGATATCATCAGCCCGATTTCTTTTTGTAGCCACTCCAGTGAAGACACAAGTGTGAGATATCACTCGTCGCTATAAAGAAGCAACCAGTAGCATCTGGTTCCATTACACCATGAAGTAACCAAGTGCATAGGTGACGTAAAATCGAAGGGTTTCAAATAAGTGACCAGGTTGTCGGTTCATGAGGATCACCAGAGCATACCCTAAAACAACTTTTGGAACTCAAAGATCTCCACAACATGTGGCCCTTAACTATTAGAATCAACGAGTGCTATCATATACTGAAATCAAAAGGAGCACATGCCTCTACAGTTATTTTTAGATTTATATTATTATATGTGCTAGTCCTTGATGTATAAAAATCAATCATGTTGAAACAATAGTTTTTGTCTTATCTAATGTTTATTCTTTAATGTTGTGGCACCCCTCTCCATTCACACACCACTTGCAAGTCCCAAAACTAATGCTTGTAATGTCGTTCACCAATTACTTTTCTTCATCATCCAAACACTATTGGCTCCTTCGCATCTTTGCTTCGACTCAAGCTTCATTATGGTGCCACATGCACCACTAATCGCCACCACTGATTTTGAGGCTCAAACTAGGAAACCATCATGCATGCTTCTCAAAGCGTGACTTCCTTCGATGATGTCAACGCATGCCACCTCGTTTCGGGATTTTGTCTGCCAGCAAGTCTCTCGCAGTCCCACTGCATCGGGCCCAATTATCACTCCCACGGTTTTGAAGTTCAATCACGAAACCGTCCATGCTTCTTGCCTTCTCCACGTGTATGATGTGGATCACCCTTGACCTCACTCATCTTCCCAATTATCTGTTCCCAAATCTCAACTTGTGCCCGATCCTCTTGCCGTCAACCATTAAGTTGACTCCACTGAATTACACATCATGATACAAGAAAACACACTTTTTTAGAATCAACAAGAAAACAAACTTATCTTCTCCTCCAACACCTTTATTAACTTTGGTTAGTCACAAACATAAGCATGCACACACTCCTGCAATCCTCAAAATCTCACATTCTAACTCAAACACCAAATCGACTCGATGTTTGCTGACTGTATGTGCATTGGCTACAAATTATTTAGAGTTCATGTCGTTGCATTAAAAAAAAAACTTGACCTGCGAGGGTATGAGGGCCCCCGAGCATTGCATTTAAGGAGAAGATCCTCTCACGTAGATCAAGAAAACCCCTGAACCTCCCTCCCCACCTTACATTGGAGCCACTAGCCTTGTGAGAACCTGGACCGGGGCCATCATGGACACCGTTGCTTCTAGAGGCAGGGCCTTAACCAAATGCTTTGGTACGGGGAGATGCGAGATGATTTTTTAATCCAGATCACAAATTCGCTCCTCCTAGGAGTCGAACCTGAGACCTAAGAGGTGCTACTCAGGCACCTTACCATATATTGCTGCCAATAGGGAGGTCTGTCGTTGTATTGCTTCGGTGCCTAGATACTGCTTACAGATGAAAATACGAGTATGACATGGTGCCTAGATAATGAAATACGAGTGTGACATGCTCAGATCCTGAAATACAAACGTGCATGCGCTCAAAAGCAAACAAATGGGGAATTTTCAACGTCCCTCACGGTATAATGCTAAGGCAGAACATTTGCCCATAACATGTAAAAAATGAAAAGAAGAATTTTCTATTTTCCAAAGAGGCCTTTTCTGCATCAAAACTTTTTTTTTTGCTTTTGAGCAGATACAATTGCATATTCTGGATGTGAGCACCACATAGGAGAGAACATATCAGGTGCGCTCCCATGCTCCCACACACACACAAAAAAAAAGATACAAAAAATATGTATGTGTGCTCCCATGCTCCAGTCCTGTGGCTTTGCACCTATGCATGTGTGCTGCCGTCGGCCGCCGCACCGCGCCATTTTTTCTGATCAGATATTGCATACTAGCTGGTCGTCATACGGCAACGATCCAGATGAGCGCGTTGCGACCACGCGATAGAGGCGGCTGTTTGTGTTATGCGTGACTCGATATCCTTCCTTGCCGTCAAGGCGTCAACACGTAACGCGTGCACACTGCTTTGCATGTGTGGCTGCTGCGTACTAGTACATGGCAAGCGAGCTACCTCTATTTGTGTTGCGCTCTCATCGTACGCACGGCCGTGTACCTGGTGGAGAACATATCTAGTGCACACAACACTTTGGCCACCATGACCCATCAGAACAGACAGATAGGAGTATATGTCAAATTAAATCCCATTTTCTGTGACAACAGAAATGAAGGGCTTTCCCAACGGATCGATGCCGTCCAAACCTCGCGCTAGACGGCTAGAGGAGGGAAGAAGGTCCTTGAGAAAAGGCTTCCCTTAGCGTAGGAGAAGGTCGATCGTTTTCGTCACAACGATGCACGCTCCCAATATTGTCACTAGGCCGCACAAGCTAAGTGCTACACACGCCTTGCGTGGTGTGGCAGCTCATCACAAAGCCCACCCATGTAAATGCAATGCAGTGTGTGTACGTGGTGCATGCCGCAGGATTAGAGGCTTAACTCTGAAGCACACAACAGTTCAAGGCGGGGACATAGCTCTATCTCCAAAACTAATGCGCGATGCCAATCGTCATCAGAACATACCGTGTCATGGCAAATCACGCTTCGACAACGACGTTGAAATCTGGCTAGTAGTTCAGTGATGTAACGTGTAGTCCCAACAGCCGCTATCCAAAGGGCCCATTTACAGTTCACAGTGATGTGACGGTCATCCTCATCCATTGTATTGTTCCCACACAAACACTAAAGCTATAAGTGACAACTACATGTGATCTGGAAAGTCTTCAACAACTCAATAATTCAAAAATATCTAGCAGATATGATCTTAATAATAAATTGATTGATAGTCACATGCCGGAATCTCTTCTACAATCTAGTAGATTCCTTTTTGTAGGCACTCTAGTGAAGATACAGGTGGGCAATAGCAATTGGTTTCGTTACACCATCAAGCAACTGAGTGCATGTGCATATAAGTGACGAAGAAGTAGCTAATAGCAATTGGTTTTGTTACACCATCAAGTAACTGAGTGCATGTGCATAAGTGACGAAAAAGTAGCCAACAGCAATTGGTTTTGTTACACCATCAAGTAATTGAGTGCATGTGCATAAGTGACGAAAAACCAAAAACAAACTGTTTGAAGCAAGTATTTATTACTCGTGATGGTATGAAGCACATCAACAAACTGTTTTAGACTCGTCCCTAGGTCATGATGATCTCACCATGCATATCTAAAACAATTTTTTGAACTAATAGTGGCCACAAGAATCTAAAAGGACAAGGCCCTTAATTATTAGAATCTATAAGTGTTATCAGGTATTGGAATCAAAAGGATCACATGCCCCTATAGTTATTACAGATTTATATTATTGTAGGTGCTAGTTCTCCATGCATTAAAATCAATCGTCTTTGCAATAGCGGTTCTGTATCATGAAATACTTATTCTTTAAGGTTGTGTTATTTTAAATGTTTAAAAAGTTTTTATATAATTATTATATGTTTGCACCTGTCGATGTTGCAATAATTTTTTGTTGCAATTAATAAGTATTATATTAATTTATATACTTGTTATTTATATTTGCTAGAGTTGATACAAGTGGTAGTTGTGATGAAGTTAAAATTTTAGCCACCAATCGACCTAAGGTGGATTATTTAGAGGACCATGGCTTTGCTGAAACAAGAAAGACCATGCATGGAGTAGCACATGCATGCTTCCCAGATCCGAGCGCAGTCCTACACATATGTATAAGATAGTCACTCTCGAAAGGTAGACTAATTACTCGTAACTCATGAGATACTGTTGTTATATATTATTGTGAATTTTCAACGTCCCTCAAGGTATGATGCTAAGGCAGGCAGAACACCTGCCATTCCACGTAAAAAAAGAAAAGAATATTTTTTTAGCTTTTTTTCCATCAAAGCAACGTTGGTTTTTCTTTGAGAATGTACTTTTGAGAGTTCTACACGCCCGTAGGGATGAAACAGAACCGATAATATCCAACAGTCTGATGATACATAGGCTGAAAAGGCAAATATGATCAAATATAGGGTGCATGAAATTTAGAGTTATTATAGTTTATTTAAATTTACATAATTATAAACAAATGATTATAAATATTTGTATTTGATGTAAATAGTCAATAAAACTACTATTTTTTAGGTATATTAGTGATCACTATTTCTAGTTTTACTCTAACCATACGTCTATGTTATAATTTTAATCCTCACGAATCTTATAATAGTGTCTGCCTCCTAGGCACAACAATTCTGGAACAAGGATATTGCCCTTCGAGCCAGAGGCGTGCCACAAATAGCCGCCTCTATCGTGTCACATCGCAACACGCTTGTCCCAATCGTTGCCGTATGACGACCAGCTATACGCAATTAATACCTGATCCGAAAAAATGGCGCGGTGCGGCGGCAGACGCCAGCACACACATGCATAGGTGCAAAACCGCATGGCTAGAGGGGAGGCCACACAACACTTTGGACACCATCACCCACCAGAACATCAGACGGATCAGGCACGCCAAATCCCATTTTCTGTGACAACAAAAAAAATGAAGGGATTTCCCAACGGATCGATGCCGCCGTCCAAACCTCGCGCTA